>NDXB01020301.1:22073-50232 GCA_002631895.1 Agapornis roseicollis | reverse complement strand
GCCCCCGCCGGGGGGGGCGCGCCCGGCCGTGGGGGGGGGGGGGGTGGGGTGGGTGTGTCTGATCTGCAGGTGCACCCTGATGGGTCATGGAGAGCTTCTCATTCACCAGCCCCTCACCAGCCTTCTTGGGGCTGCTTTCATGTCAACAGCAGCCCCTTCCCCTTACTGTGAGCACTGTGGCCCTGCAGTGAGCCGGCTGGGAGATGCATCCCCATCACTGACTACACTGAAGGAGGCTGATGGAGGGGTTTGGCACAAGCTGTCCTCAATAACCCCGTGGTGCTCCCTGGCTATTAAAACCCTTCCTCCTAAAAGCCTGCATTAGTGAGCACGCTCCTGCGCTGCTCCCTGCCAGGATGGGATGGCAAATTCAGCTCCCACCTTTGCCCTTCCCACAGCTGGGACCTCCCCTTCCCCATTCCCTGCTCCTCCCCGGCACTGGTTTCCTGGATCTATCCTGAAGGTTTTCCTGCTGGATCTGCTCCAGCCCTCACAGGGATACGAACTCTCCTGGACTTTGCTCCAGCATCTGCAGCGGAGCAGAGATGTTTGGATTAGAGGCGGATGTGGCAGCATTCAGCCATGCATCACCACCCTGCCCTGCCCCATCACCTTTCCACCCTCCTCCACATCATTTCCCACACACTTCCCCCACCACATCCCTGCTTGCCCTGAGTCCTTATGAGTTTTCCTTTTGGGATCTGGCAACCCCATCCCACCCCTGTGGCTCTGGTCTTTTCAGAGCACTCTTCTCCAGTCAATTTCTGCCCCACTACTGCTGCATTGCAGGGAGGTTTCCTTAATGCCAGGGTGAAACAAGGGTTCAGGGGTGCTGCTGGAGCATCTCATGGGGCTTTGGAGGGAGATCTCACCCCAGTGTTCAGCCTGGACAAGAGAAGGCTCCTTAAGGGGACACCTTAGAACAGCTCCAGTGCCTAAAGGAAACCTGGAGAGGGACTTGGCACAAGGGCCTGTAGGGACAGGACAAGGGGAAGGAATGGCTTTAAGCTGCCAGAACAGGGGAGACTGAGATGAGCTCTTAGGCAGAAGCTCTTCCCTGTGAGGGTGCTGAGGCGCTGGCACAGAGTGCCCAGAGAAGCTGTGGCTGCCCCATCCCTGGCAGTGCTCAAGGCCAGGTTGGACACAGGGGCTTGGAGCAAGCTACTCCAGTGGAAGGTGTTGGAGTTGGGACTGGGTGAGCTTTAAGGTCCCTTCCAACCCAAACCATTTCATGACTCCATGAGGGGGAAGCAGCAAGTCCATAGGGGCCGCACACGGATGCCCATACACGGGATAGAGCCAGGAGCCTGCTGCTAGTCCAGGTGCTGAGTGTAACAGCAGTTTCTCCCTCCATCCCCTTGTATAGCCCTGCCTGACCTTCAAGCACATCCTTCCTTTTCCATCTCTATCCAACTTTCCCATCACAGATGCCATTGCACACGAACTCGCTCCTGCCCTTGCATCCCTGCCATCCCACATCACTCCCAGCCATCCCTACAGCTCCCATCCATCAGCAGCTGCAGTCTCAGGGCTGATTTATCCCTAATTGTACAGTTACTCGGCAGAACCTCGCTGCAATGTCCTTTAGGAACCCCTGATGAGACTAATAGCATGACTAATAGGGGTCACTGCTCATGATGGAGCCGGGTACCGCAAATGATACAAGCATCAGAACGCGGAGAGCTTTTGTTTCGGATGCAGGGCGAGCTCTCAGGCCCACGTCGGCATCTCAGGAGTACTTTAGGAAGGGCAGTGGTTGCAGAGCAGCCCCAGCCAGCCTGCCCAAGGGCAGCATCTTCTTCCAGCACTGCCTTTCCCTGGCATCGACCGCCAACGCCTTCCAGCACTCATGAAATAAAGATGACCCGAGGCCAGTGCTGAAGGGCTCTGAAAGCAATGGGAGGGAGGATGGGGCTTCATCAGGCTTTGGATGGGGGACAGAGGGAAGAGCAGGGCCTGATGCTGCTGCAAACTGGTTCCAGTGTCTCTACCCTGCAAGCTTCTCCCCTGGAAGTACCTGTCAAAGCAGAGCAGGGCCCCTGCGGCCACCCCCATGGTTCTGCACTGCCACCATTCCCAGCTTCTTGGGGACAGCATCCCAGACACTGGGAGCACATCCCTATCCCAAACCCTTTGCAGGGGTCCCAGCAGGTCAGCACCCAAAGGCACAGTGCTCATCCCTGGGGAGTCGGGGCATGACCACGATGCCCATCACTGCCGGGCAATGGGGACCTGCTGAGTCAGGGCAGCGGGGCTGGAGCAGGCACTTCTTCATCGATCGAAACCTGATTCCAAAGCCAGGGATGAGGAGATGAAAACTCTCCTGAGGGAATGGCTGCTGACGGCCACTGCATTGCTCCGTGTGTCCCACGCCCTGCATGGATGCTGGCATCGTTACTGCTTATGTCCTAGGACCCTGGCGGATGCTGACATCAAGCAGGATCTTACAGCAGCCTGGATACAGGCATAAGAGGTGATGGGTGTCCTTCATTTCAGGCTGAGTGCTCCAGCACTTGTCTATCCCTTTATTTAATAGCATATGAAATGAGAGGAGACACTGCCCAGCATGAGCAGGGTACAGGAAGGAGGGGAAATGGTCCATCTATAGAGAAAGGACCCTGGCACAGCCCCACTTTTGGCTCTGTGCTGCCAGAAAGGACAAACATCAATTCAAGGTGGCTGCTCTGAACCAGCCACCTCCTCTACATGGTTTTGGAGGGCAGGACCCTGCCCAAACCCCACTACAGCAGCTCCTGGAGCATCACTGCCTCTATAGGGTCTCCCTGCATCCCATGGCTCCGGGGGGATGGGGAGGAACCAGCCCATGGTGCAGCCTCAGCACCCATCTCACCTGCAGAGCAGCTGCTCCCAGTGCCACGGGCAAAGTCCAAGCTGTGACCTTCAGCCTCCATCTGCTGCCTTTCCCTGCCTTCCTCTGGGCTTTAATCCATCCTGGTGATGCCAATGGGCTGAGAACCCTCCTGCCTGCACCAGCAGCACCCAGGGTGGCCATCCCTGAGGTGTCAAGCACCATTCCAGCTCCCTACATCACCATACTGGGGTACTGGTATAGCCCCACATAATCGGATACCCCAGCATGCAGCATGAGAAAACCTCATGTTTCAACCCCACCTGAGTCCCCCTACCTTGGTTTTGGACACCTCTGCTACACCAGGAAGGCAGTAATCCATAGGGAAAGGAGAGCTTAGCCAGGAGTATTTCTAGCCAGAATTTCTCCCAAAGGGACAAGAAGTGTTGGATATCTGGAAAAAAATGAGGTATTAAATACCTCAAATGGAACCATGTGGGAGCAAAGAGTGGGAATGGGGTGGCAGGAGGAAAGGGGAAGATGTGACATGCCCCAAGCAGCACATGAAACTCCCTCACCAAGAAGGGAGCTGGCACCAAGGGATGATTGGGATAAGTGCAGGAGGGAGACCAGCGGGGATTAAGGAGCCAAAGGGGCTTCGGGAAAGGGCATTGGGGACAGTCTGGGGTGGGGAACTGGAGGGGGGGCTCAGGGTCTGTGAGGCTGCAGGGAATGGTACCATGGACACCCTGGCTTGGCTCCAGCCATGCCACCACCTACCTGCAGTCCTGCACCAGCTCTGGGGCAACACCACAGGAAGGATCTGGAGCTGTTGGAGCGAGTCCAGGGGAGGCCATAGAGATGCTGTGAGGGCTGGAGCAGCTCTGCTCTGGAGCCAGGCTGAGAGAGCTGGGCTGGGGCAGCCTGGACAAGAGAAGGCTCCTTAAGGGGAGACCTGAGAGCAGCTCCAGTGCCTGAAGGGGCTGCAGGAAACCTGGAGAGGGGCTTGGGCCAAGGGCCTGTAGGGACAGGCCAAGGAGAATGAATGGCTTGAACCTGCCAGAAGAGGGGAGACTGAGATGAGCTCTTAGGCAGAAGCTCTTCCCTGTGAGGGTGCTGAGGCACTGGCACAGGGTGCCCAGAGAAGCTGTGGCTGCCCCATCCCTGGTAGTGTTCAAGGCCAGGTTGGACACAGGGCCTTGGAGCAAGCTGCTCTAGGGGAAGCTGGAGGAGGTTAGAGCTGGATGAGCTTTAGGGTCCTTTCCAACCCAAACCAGGCTGGGAGTCTGAAATCCACCTCCAAGCCCCAGGCGAACAGCTCTGAGCAGCTGCTCCACAGCAGCAGCACAAAGTGTGCTCTCTCTGTAATTAAAACCCACACCAAGAGATTCACTCACCATCAAGCCCATTATCCCCATGCAGCCTCCCACTATGGCTTGTCACCGAGGGGACACTGGCCCTGGAATAGGATAAGCAGGTCTGCTATGATCCCTATGTGTGGGTTTCCAGTTGCCTCCCCTGTGGAGCCACAGCCCGTGTTCGAGGAGCTTTACTCACACGCAGACTCTCAAGCTTGTCAATCAGCACCATTTACACACTGCAAGAACTCACCAAAGGGATAAGCATCCTCTTGGACCTGCTTGCATGAGCTCAGCTGCTGCTCCCACTTCCACCCCATCCAGAGGACCAGGATGAGCAGAGAGAAGGAAGAAGGAGCAATGGCAGAGCCCCATTGCTGCAGCTCCTTCATTAACATCTTTATTAGCTGGAACAAGTGCTGGGTCACAGCCTGCTCGTGTTCGAGCTGTGAAGGCATTTGCTTTCTAACCCCCTGTAATTACTGCTGTTAGGCTCTGGGAAGAGTCATCATTGGAGATGAAATTTCCCCAGGCTTGGCCCCAGCCCTGACATTAATTTGTATAAAAGGCTCGTGTGAGGAGGGAAGAAAAGCTTCCCCCCTTTGGTGGGAGGGCAGAATGAGAAATGCCCATTTTCTCCCCATCCACAGAAGCAAAGAGGAAAGAAAGGAGCGTAATGACTCCTTTCTGAGCAGCGGGGAAGCCAAAGCGCCTGTGAATTGAACACTGCAATTTGGCAGCAGAACCTGCCCTTGCCCAGGAGCCCTGTGTTGAACCTCCACAGAGAGCAATGGGGGTTGAGGTGGTGGAGCTCTGGCCGTGTGGGAGATGTGGCTCAGGACCAAGGAGCTCCCTTGTCCCCAGTGCTGCAGGAAAGATACAGGAAGGATGCTCCAGGCTGGAGCTGTGGTTTCCCCAGTGAGGTTGGGTGACAATGTTGTGGCTCCCCCTGAGACAAGCCTTGGGGGACACCAGTGGTCCCCATGGTGCTGCCCCGGTACAGCCCAGCACCATACTGGAGACATGGGAGCATCCTCCTGCCCTGTGGTCAGGATGGAGGGGGTCATGCTGGGCTGGGCTTGGGATGTCCAGGGCTTTGGGGTACCCAAAAGTTTGGGGTAGCAGGAGCTGCAGTTACCCAGGGGTTCAGGATACCCAGGGGCTTGGGATGGCAAGGACTCCAGTTACCCAGTGGGTTGGGATAGTAGGGGCTGAGGCTGCCCAGAGCTTCAGGATGGCAGCGATCCAGTTGCAAGGGATTTAGGATACCCAGAGGGTTGGGGTGGTAGATGCTGCAGTTACCCAGGGGTTCAGAATACACAGCAGTTTGGGATGGCAAGGGCTGAGGTTGCCCATGGGGTTGGAATGGCAGGGACCCAGCCACCCGAGGATTTGGGATACCCAGAGGTTTGGGATAAGCAGGAGCTGATGTTGTCCAGGGGGTTGGGATGACAAATTGCTTTGGGATGGCAAGGAGCTGAGTTGCCCAGAGGTTCTAGGGTAGAGGTTTGAGGGTGGAGGGGTTTGCAGGGTCAGGTGTTGGGAGAACAATAGGACGGGACTGGGGCCAGATCCTATTTCCAGCACAGGGAGACAGGGAGTGATGGGTGACAGCATGGTGAGTGTGAATTGGGTCCCACCTCCTGCACACCTGCCCCAACAACCCCGGCTGAGCTGGAGCCAACTCTCTCCCTCCACAAGGACCTGGCAAGACCAGGAAGAGCATCCCTGGGTGCTGATGCCAAGGCAGGAGCCCGTCTGGTGTCAGAGGCTCACGTGTGGCACCCGTTGAGGCACTGGAGCCGGCTCTGCCGTGAGTCAGCAGCGATTCACACCCACTTGGCCCCCGGTGGAAGCGAGCGGCTGTGTGGGAGCAGGAGGTTACGGTGCTGCTGCTGCCGGGATGCCTGAGCGTGCGGGGACCGGGAGCTTGGAGCTCGCTGAAGAGTGTGTGGGAAGCAAGCGGAGAGAAGCAGAGTGAAAGAAAGGGTTTGTGCCAAGGGTTTAATGAGAAGGTTCCCACCAAAGGAGGGGGGAAAAGAACAGGGAAAATCAAAGTAAAGCTCTGCCAGTCCTGGAGAAGAGAAGGGCAGAGGGATGTTGCCTCCTTCCCAGACCCATCCGCAGCCTCCTGGTGCTGGGAGCAGGCTGGTGGCTGGTCCCACTTGCTGGAAGAGCTTCTCCCAGGTGGATGTGCAGAAGTTTGCCTGGCACATGGCTCCCCAGTGGGCCACATTGGCTGCCAGCACCCGCTTTCCTGGCACCAGCCCCAAGATGGGTTGTGGCTGGCCCAGCTCTGAGGGGCTGGGAGAAGTCCCCGGTCCCCTGTGGTGGGTGACGTGACAGAACTGGCTATGAGGAGCCTGCAGAGTGAGTCAGGCGCACGAGACTGGGTCCCTTATCACCCACGCGGCCTTGCTGCAACAGGCAGCAGCCAGTGCTGGCACCCCACTGACAAGGGAGCCAATGGTACTAGGTCACGCTTCCCTCCAGCTCAGCCCCATGCCCAAAACTAGTCCCTGATGGTTCAGGTTTGCCTCTTCAGGCCTTAAACATCATGATAAGGAGATACTCCCTGCTTAGCTCCCTGTTCAAAACCCAGCCTGGGGGCATGGTAAGTCGAGGTTTAGTCCTACCACGGATCATGGAGGTGGTTTTTCTGGCTCTTCCCAGCCCAGTATCCTGCTTCCACCTGATCCCCTCCATCCTGCAAGGCATTCTGGGTTCTGCTCCTTGAGGTTCGCACAAGACATGGACCATCCATGCAAGTGTCCCAGTGCCCTGTGCTGGGGTGGGTCTCTGACCCCCCCACCCAGCAGAAGGGGTAAAGCGGATGCAGCCCCCAATCCTCACCCACCAGCATCCTCCCTTGCCCCTCTGCATCCCTCCAGGGGCGCCTCCTGTATCAGGTCTTGGGGTCTCCCTTGCACCAGGGAACACTCAGTCCAGCACTGCTGGAGGTGGAGGTGCAAGCCCCTGAGCAGCTCTCCCGTTTGTTTGCATCTCTAACAGCAAACGTTAAACAAGCAATAAACGCTCGGGCACAAATTGCCTTTTCGTGCTGGGAGGGGGAGAGAACGGGAGCCAGCTCACGGTTAGCACCCGCTCCATAACTCCAGACCGGGTTTTCCGCCGCCCGCAGCTCCCGCCGCGCCCGCAGTGCCCCAGCAGTGGCCGCCGCGCCCCGGCACCGGGAAGACCTGGCCTGGATTTCAGCGGAGCGGGGCAGTGGAGAACCCGCGGGGGTGGCTCGGGACGCGGTGGCATCGCGGGTGGGGGAGACACGGGAAGCTCTGCCTGGACCTCCCTGGGAGTGCCACCGTGTGCGTGCACACGCGTGTGCCACGCTCCGTGCTACCATGTGCGTGTGCAAGACCGCGTGTGCCCGCTGCCGTGCATGTGCGAGGTGTGGGAGTTTGTGTCCGTGTGTGCGTGAGTGGCACCCATCTGTGCTTAGGGGTGTGTGTGCGGGGCTGCGGGTGTGTCCCAGAGGGTGGCACCCGCTCCGTGGCCATGCAGTGCTCCGTGAGTGCATGTTCCCACTCCGTGGCCGTGGCCACACATAGGGCCGTACGGGGGCCATGTTCCCCCTCCTCTGTGCACGGTACCGACGTCTCCTCTCTACATCTATCCATCCATCCATCTGTCCATCCATCCATCCATCTCTCCATCCGTCCATCCATCCTTCCTTCCATCCATCCATCCATCCATCCATCCATCCCTCACTCCATCCATTCATCTGTCCACTCATCCCTCCACACCCCTCTCCATCCATCCCTCCCTCCATCTGTCCACTCATCCCTCCACACCCCTCTCCATCCCTCCATCTCTCTCCTTCCCTCCCTCCATTCCTCCTTCTCTCCATCTCTCCATCCAACCCTCTCCTCATCCTTCCATCCATCCCTCCATCCCTCCCTCCCTCCATCCCCTCATTCCCCCATCCCTCCCTCCCTCCCTCCCCGGCGGCTGCAGTTTCCTCTCCCGCCAGCAGCGAGCAGCAAGTGGATGCGCGATTCGGGCGCACACACACACACACACACACACACACACGCACACACACGCACACCCCGCAGGCAGGCAGGCAGGCAGCGGGCGGGCAGCACGGGCTTCGCGGGGCTACCGCCCCCCCCCACCGCCGCATGCGGGTCCCCGCCGCCCCGCCGCCGCCTCCCGCGGCCCCCGCGCCCGCCCCGCTGCCGCCTCCCGCCGCCGCCGTCTGATGAGCCGCGGCCCCGCCGAACCGGGCAGCCGCCGCCCCGCCGCCCCGCCGCGCCCCGCCGCCCGCCGCCATGTACCTGCACCCGGAGGCTGCACCCGCAGGTGAGCCCGTGGTGCGCAGCGCCGAGCAACGCGCAACGGGAGAAGGGGATGGGGACGCACACGCACGCACCGGGGCTCGCCTCCCGCTGCCTCCCTGCCCGGCTCCGCCGCTGGGACCGGTCCCCGCTGCCCGACTCCCCCGCCCTCGCCTCCCCTGCTGCGGCTTTGCCGGAGTGACCGGTCGGGAGTTACGGTAGTTTAGGGACAAAGTCACTGTCGGATGAATCACAGCCCTGCAGAGCCGATGGAGACCCGGTGGCACCAGACACCCCCCTCCCTGCATCCCGGGGACACTCCCCCACCGGGGTCACCCCCTCCCAGGGGCCAGCTGCCCCCTTTACAGGGCAGCCCCCAGCCCTGGGGCAAGCCCCGGGTGAGTCCCCAGCACCCGGGCAATCATGCAGTGGTCACCCCGCTCCTCCTCATTCACCCCCTGCATCCCTGTGGGGGTCCCCCAGCCCCATCCAGCTGCATCTCCTCCTCTTGCCGGGGTGGGCAACTGGGGAAGGGGCTTTGGCCAGTGCGGTTTTGCTGAGCTCATGCTCCGAAGGCATCAGTCGGCCCCTTACTGGGGAATCTGGGACGCTACCGGGAAGGTTTTGGGGATGCCGGAGCTGGCGGCAGGCAGTGCGGAGGGGAAGGGATGCTGCTACCGGTGCGGTGCGGCTCACCGGGGCCTGGCAGCCCTCACCTGCGGTGTCCCGGGGCCCGAGGAGCAGAAGGACACGGTGTCCTGCGGTGGCGTGGGGACGTGCCGGCGCGGAAGCGAGCGAGCATGGATGCAGGGAGAGCCGCTGAAGCGAGCTGCAGGTGCTCAGCAGAGCCAGGCCTGCGGGAGATGCCACGTTTGGGCAGCGTTGGGGACAGCCGCACGTTGTCACCCGTGGCCGGTGGCAGTGCTGCCCCGGGACCCGGCGGTTCCACACAAGCTGCCTTCGAGGGGAAGTTTCCTCCGGCCCGCCGGCTGAGCATCCTTTCCCATCCCTTCCGACCGCAGCTTGGTCCTGGGATACCCCATCCCTGGGAGCCCGCAGGGATGCCCAGCGAGCCGGGCATGGCATGGCCCAAGGTCACCGGGTGGGTTGGTGGCACAGTGAGGACACCAGCTTGCTCCCAGCAGCAGCGTTGTGACAGACCTGCCCTTCCCTCCCAGGGCTGAGGTTTGCACTGGTGTTATTCCCCCTCCAAACTTATCTGCCCCCTTGTCCCTGCCCCATGTCCCTTGGTGTTCTGTGAGCACCACCGGCTGCCTGTGCCACTGCTGCCCTTAAGGTTAGAAGGCAGAGCCTGAGCTGCTGGGCCTTTTGGGGGTGCAGACCCCTTGTCCCCCATTCCCAATCTCCCCCATTCCCGGCTGCCGGGTCTCCCATCACGTGGGAGTTTTCCCACGTCAGAGCCCACGGCTGTGCCGTGGTGCCTGCAGCCGTGGGGTGCTGTAGTGGGGCCCGGCTGGTGCTGGGACACCATCTGCTCCATTCCCTATTTCCCTCCTTGCTCCTGCTTTTCCTCCTATGCCGCTGCTCAGCCATGGTGCTGTGTGGGTGCCGGGTCTGCTTCTCAGTGATGGAGCTCAGTGATGGGGGGGAATGCTGGGGCTCACCCCCCTACTGGGTATGGCAAGAGCCACGGTGCAGCCTTGGGTGAAGCACCGCCTGTGCCCCCAGCACAGCTCCTTAAGCTGGAGGTGGCACCAGCCTCATCCCCTGCTCTGTGCCACTGTGGTCCCTAGCACTGGATGCTTTTCAAGGGGGGGAGAAGATGCCACAGGGGGAAATTTGGGACACTTTGACACCATCTGCACTGGGCATTGTGAAGGGGGTTCAGGGATGAAGTAGAGCTCGGAGGTGATGCTGGTGATGGCAGGTCCAGTTCTGGGGTGGGAGATGCCTGAGGGAGCCTTGTTTAGGGAGAGGTGTTGGGGATTGGGATGGGGTCGAGGTGCTTCCTAAAGCAGCTCCCTCCAGCTGGGGTCTGTGCTGCCAATGGGGCCATCATCCCATGATGGGCCGAGTGCAGAGCAGAGACTGAGTCTGAAGACAAAGGTGCCCTCTGTGCCACAGGGACAATGTCCCTCACGCCAGCTCCAGGGACACCAGGCATTACTCTCCTCCCTTCTTCAATGCAAGACCCCCCCTCCATCCATGTCCCTCTCCATGGAGGTGGTTACACCCCAGCTGCTTCAGAGAGGCTCTGGGGGGCCCTGGCTTTCCCCTGCCCCACATCCCCATGTCCCGGGCTCCATTCCTGCCAGAGCAGAGCCGTGTTGCTGCCGGTGGTGAATCAATAACCAGGCTGCTGCCTGTTTTCCCCCCCGCACCGTCTCGGGGTGAGCGATGGAGAGGGCCGTGCCATGGGAGCACGTCCCCAGGGCTGGGACAGGAGCAGAGAGCCGGGTTGGAAATAAGCTGGATTGCCCTGAAGGAGCGAGGCGGTGGCCTGGGATGTGCGGGGAGACGTTGGGAGCATGGGGGGAAGCGCGGCAGCAGCGGAGGCAGACAAAGAGCCGAGGGCTGGGAGCCAGGCACCTGCTGCAGCCACACGTCCCGAACGGTGCAGGCTCAGCGCTGCTGCCTCCAGTTCCCCCCCTTGGCACCCGCATCCTGCATGGGGTTGGGGTTCTCCTCCCTTCCAGCCTCTCCGCAGCACCTCAAGCCTGAGGGATGCTCCTGTCTGCATCCCAGAGTATCTCCACGGCCTCACCGTGTCCCTTTGTCCCCCAGCTCTCACGTCCCCCCCATGACAGCTCCATCACATCCTGCATGACAGTGGGGTGTCCATACAAAACCCCCCTTTGGGGTCTTCTTCCCCTTCTCCCTCCCAGGCGTCCTGCCTTTTGTCCCCCCCTAATCCATTCATTAGGGGGGGTGACCCCCAAGCAGACGTGTATCACGCGTGGGGTGGCTGATGCACAACACGTGTCCCATAGCCCCATGTATGACTTGGGGACTGCAAGGACAAGGATGGGGGGCCCACCAGCAGGCAGGGGTCTGCTTGATCCCCCCTCCCCATCACACCAAGGAGCAGGATTGGAGCTGGAGGCGGCTTCCCACCGCCACATCTCGCGGCTTTTCGGGCTGGCAGGGAAGGGCGGGGGAGCAGGGAATGAAGACAGATGCAGATAATATCACTGCCACCCCCCCCCAGCCCCTGGGGGCTCAGCTACAATATCTATTATAGATGCACTCAGCAGGGGAAGAGCTTCGGAGAGCAGCCGCCAGCCACCGTGCGTGTGCGAAGGCAAAGCAGCACCCAAAGCATGGAGCAGGGGCCGGGCTCCCTGTGTTACAACTTGGGGGGCTGGGGGGGGTTGTTTGTGGGGCTAGGGGTAGGCGCAGGGAGCAGTGGAGCAGGCTGGGCTGGAGCAGCACGTCCCGCTATGGGTGTGAGCATGGTGGTGGTGGTACAGGGGTGCTGGGTGCCCGCCTCGGGGTGCACGCTGAGCACCCCATCCCCTCCTGTCCTCTGCTGCTGCAGGAGGGAGAGGGGTCACCTTGGGGGGAGTTAATGAGGTTTGAAAGGGAAGCGGGCGGTGGTGGTGACGGGGATGGAGCCAGGGGGGTGGCAGAGGGACAGGAGACTTCTCCCTGCCCTTCCGAGGGGGGACAGCCCTCTGGGGGCGGCTCTGGGCCCCCTATAATGAGGTGCACTCAGTCTATGGGATGCTGGTGGCACTGGGGGGGGGTGATGGGTGAGTGTCCCCACACCTCCATATGTGTCCATCCCCGCTGCCCTGGGGGCTCAGTGTGTGTCACTGGAGGATGCAGCCCCAGGAGCAGGGTCTGCAGGAGGGGTTCCACCAGCCCCGCATCCCCCAGGCACCTGCCCACACCTCTGTGTCCATCTGGAGCCTTCCTCTGCCCTTTATTCCCCTCCTCTGCCTCCTCTCTCCTCCCCTCCGAGCTGTATTTCTCCATCTTCCCATGTGCTCTGTTCCCTCCCACCCTCCTCTTCCTCCCTCATCACCACCACCCCCTTATTTTGGGTGCTGCGGCCGGTCCTGAGCTCCCTATGGGGCTCTTCTCTCCCTCATGGTGACCTTCTTGGCCGCAGCATCGAGTGGGGACACTTACCCAGGGGAAGCAAAGAGGGGCCAATAGGGCTGGGTATGGCCATGCAGAGCCTGCTCATCCCCATTCCTTGGGAGCCTCTGGCTTTGTGCTTCCCTCTCTCCCGCTGTCACCCGAAGTGCCCGGGAATGATGGAGGACCCTGGGGCGAGAGGCTAAGTGGTGGTGGCGGCGCTCGGGCTGGCAGCGCTGCTGCCTGCGAGAGCCCATCCCGCTCCTCCGAGCCTGCTGCCGCCGAGCGCGGCGGTTCCCTGCCTGCAGGAGGTGAGGCTCAGGGAGCAGGGCTCATGGTTTAGGGCAGAGATGCCCCGGAGCAAGGCTGAGCAGGAGCCGAAGGGGTGCCGAGCATCGTGAGGAGGAGGGGTTTGGAACAGGCAGGGTGATAGGTGCAAATCCGATGGGGTTTGGACATGAGGGCAGGAAGTCCTGGGGGGGTTGAGGAAGGAGAGATGCGGTGGGGACCACGGAGAGGAGAAAGCAGCCACACGTCTCTCCGGAAATCCTCAGCCAAAAATAGCTCAGCACCGGGGGAAGGAGCTGCCTTCGCTTGCCAAATCCTCCCTCCACAGCCAGCTCCTGCTTGTGGCTGCCGTGGGGTCTGCTCTGCCGTGGGGCTGTGTGCCGGGAGCTGCCAGAAGGCCGGGACAGGGCGGGGAATGGGAATGCTGGCGAGCAGCACAGGGGCTTGGTGATGGACGTGGCCTCAGCATCCTCTCCCCGTGATCCGGTGGTGATGAGAGCACACACTGGATGCTGGGCTCTCTGGATTGGCTCTCCATAGGGAATCATACGCTGAGCCCATCCTGGTGGGCATGTCCCGTTGGCAAGAGGGTGAATCACATCGCATTGATGCCTGCTGGCCTTGGGGAGGCTGATGTATAGCCCTGCATCATATCAAAACCATAAGTGGGGTTCTTGCTCCCTGAAGGCAGCATGAAATGAAACCTGACTGCATGAGGGACCTGATGGCATTAGGGGGAAAACACCCATCCCATCCTCCATCATTGACTCATGGAATGGTTTGGGATGAAGGGACCTTAAAGCACATCCAGCTCCAATGTCCATCATTCAGGGACACCTGCCACTGGAGCAGCTGCTGTGTCCAACCTGCCCTTGAGCACTGCCAGGGATGAGGCAGCCACAGCTTCTCTGGGCACCCTGTGCCAGCGCCTCAGCACCCTCACAGGGAAGAGCTTCTTCCTGACATCAAACCTGGTTTCTCACTGTGCCCCTCACTGTGGCACCAGGGCCAAGTCCCTGTATGGCAACAGGTTGGATAGGAGCTATGTGGCGTATGGGAGATGTCCTCCCTGGCAGCCCACATGGTGCCCATAGGCAGGGTCACCCTGTCCCCACCACGGTGCTTCTGCTGGGTCCTGGTGTCTTGGCATCACCACAGCACCAGGCACAGGGAGAGGTGCTGGGGATGTCCCCACGGGGTGGCACCATCTGGCCCATCCATGGTGTCCCCAGTAGAGGAGGCAGCAGCACACCTGAGGTCTGGAGGCAAAGCCCCCCAGGGCAGGCAGCATTGCATGGAGGAGGCAGAGACAGACAGATTGACAGCTCCGGGGGATGGACAGATGGCTGGATGGAGAAGCAGATGTGTACGAGGGATGGATGGATGGAGAGATTGATGGATGTGTTGGAGAGGAGGACGCACAGATAGACAGAGGCACAGATGGAGAACAGACACCTGCTCTCCCTTCGTCCTGGACATGCCTGGGGTGCTGAGCTGCATCACTGCACTGGGCCTCTCCTCTGAGGCTTGTCCAACAGTCGGACACGGGTCAGGACCCTTGGACAACCAACATCCTTCACTGAGCATCTTATGGCCACACAGCCCCTGGCATCACCACAACCACCTCATCCCTCCAGCCCTGTGGCCAACAACTCTGCCTTGTGGCACATCCAAAGCCAGCTCCAAAATGCCCATCATGCTGTTTCCATGGATGCTGGTGAGGGCTTAGGCCCCCTCAGAGGTTTTGCATCCTGGCAGCAACTCCATGCCTGGTCCTTGTCCCTCTGCCTGCACTGAGGACCTGGGTCTCTCCTGCCCCACCGTGGTCCTGCCTGGCTCCCACCCGCATTGCGCCCAGGCTCCTGCACCGGAGCAAAAGCTGCAAATTCACAGCTTTTCAGCTGCAACCTAAAAATAAGAGGTTTGGGAAATATCGAGCAAATGAGTGGGAGGAGGAGAAGAGGAGGAATTAATGGCCTGGCGCCAGGCAAACAGCATCTGGGAAGCCCCGGAGTGGCAACGTGGTCGGCTCGCTCCCCACCCCGCGGCCATCAACCACAGCAGCACATGGAAATGTGTTGATGCCATAGAGGGCAAGATCAGCCCTATTCTCATAGAATCATGGAATGGGTTGGGATGAAGGGAGCTTAAAGCTCCGCCAGTTCCAACCCCTGCCACGGACAGGGACCCCTTCCACTGGAGCAGGTTGCTCCAAGCCCCTGTGTCCAACCTGGCCTTGAACACTGCCAGGGATGGGGCAGCGACAGCTGCCCTGGGCACCCTGTGCCAGCGCCTCAGCACCCTCACAAGGAAGAGCTTCTGCCTTATCTCCAGCCTGAACTTCCCCTGTTTCCATCTGAACCCATCACCCCTGGTCCTATTGCTCCAGTCCCTGATGAAGAGTCCCTCTCCAGCATCCCTGTAGCTCCCTCCAGACACTGGAAGATGCTCTGAGCTCTACATGCAGCTTCTCTCCTCCAGGCTGAACAGCCCCAATGTTCTCAGCCTGGCTCCATACGGGAGCTGCTCCAGCCTCGCTGCATCCCTTCCTCAGCACCATCATCCCAACTTGTGCTCCACGTCACATCCCACCCCAGCTCCACGGCTTGCAGCATGATGATGTGGTGGTGGTGGTGGGATTGCACCGCTCCCTTGGCTCCTTCTCCCATTCCCCATGCATGCACACATGTGTTTCCGCTGCCGACACAGGCTGGCACGCTCGGCGGTGGCAGCGGCAGGCGGGCTGGCACACGGTGCCGTGTCTCTGCATGGAGCTCTGACGTGCTGGCTGTGGAGATGAGCTTTGATCAGGACTTCCAAAGAGTGGTTGGGGCTGGAGGGGGGTCCGTCCTCTTTGATTTCTCCCCCAGAGCACTGGGTATTGATGGGGTTTTGATGGAGATGGAAAGAGGGTGGGAGGATGCTCGGGGCGATGGGAATACTGAGCAGCAGCAGGGGAGATGCCATGTTCAGCACAAGCTGGGTATTTTGGGTTCTGCACCCAACAGTATGGCCCTGAGAGCATGGCCAGCACCATCCTGACTATGAAGAAGTCAGCCTCAGTGCTGGTGCTGGCAGATGCTGTCAGCTTGTGCCCACCACTCGTCCAAAGCCCTTGGCCATTTGCCATTCCATGGAAGAGATTTCTAGCCTCTTTATCCCATTCAAGAGCCTTTTGACTGTGAGAGCAGACAGGAGCTGGATACCCCTCACAAGGGCTTTGTCCTCCCAGTGCTGCCACATGCCATGGTGGGAAGTGCTGCTCCAGGACCATGGCCTCTGGTGCTGGTCTGTGATGGGGAGCTGGAGGTGATGGGGGAGCTGTTGATTGAGTTTGAGTGCAGGGATGGACACAGGGATACAGCATCCATGCCATGAGGAAGGAGATCAGGGGGAACTGAGCACCAAGGTCTCACTGTGCTGCACTTGAGGGATGTCCATCCCTGAGAGGTCAGTGTGCATAGAGCTACTGAGATGCTCAAAACCGCTGAGATGGAAAGCCAGCGGGATGCACAAAGCCAGCGGGATGCACANGGTCTCACTGTGCTGCACTTGAGGGATGTCCATCCCTGAGAGGTCAGTGTGCATAGAGCTACTGAGATGCTCAAAACCGCTGAGATGGAAAGCCAGCGGGATGCACAAAGCCAGCGGGATGCACAAAGCCAGCGGGATGCACAAAGCCAGGAGATGTCCAAAACCCCACAAGGACATGCAAATCCCTCTCAGATTTCTGCACCTCTCTCTTGTGCTGAGGTCAGGTTTTGAAGTGTTTCCTCCTCAGCCACAAAGGCCACAGCTTGGTTGTGCTCCGGAGGCAGCTAATTCCATGCCCACGGGAGTGGCGGCTTAGGGAGGATAAGCACTGGTGGCAAGATGCCATCAATGCCACCACCAGCCTCACCTCCCAACGCACTCCTATGGGTGCTGGGGGGGATCATGCTTTGCCGAGGGCATGGGTCCTCCATGCTGAGGGGCACTTTGCCCATGGAGACCCTGTCCCTCTGTGCAGGGATGCTCTTTCCCAGTACAGGAGCCCTGTTCCCTGCTCTTGTGGCACCACCGCACAAACCCCATGCTGCAGAGCTGTGGATCTAACGAGGCAGGTAATCCCCTCATCAATAACCGGCTGTAAAAGTGGAATTATAGCCCATCAAGTGGCATTGAATACTGATGACAGAGCTGCAGGGCTGTGCTGGCTCCCTCCTCAGCCTCCACTGCCAGACTTGGGAGACCTTTATGTCCTCCAAGGGGGGATGTGGGGTCTCCAGCTCATGGAGCAGCTCCTCTTTTGCGATGGGGCAGGATGAGTGAAGGGTGGGTGTGATTGGGGGGGGAGGGAATGTGGCTGCAGGGTCCCCAGAACAGGGCTGTGGACCCTCCAATGCACAGAGCTGAGGTCCCACAGCCCCCATCCTATGGCATCCCTATGCCAAGCATCCCAGGCACAGAGCTGCTGATGCTATCATGGGGACCCCATGCAGCGTACCAGGCCAGCACCCAAGGCTGGGGCCAAACCAGGAGCTCTGCTCCACTCAGCTTCTCTAATTAACCAGTGTTATTTGCCTGGAAAATGAGTCCTTTCAATGGTGCTAAGGGCAGCAGAGCCTGGGGGTCAGCATCTGTCCCCCAGCCCCAGGGACAGGGCCAGTACAGGGACCTGTTTCCCTGCTGGGGAGGGTTAGGAGCCGTCTGTACATAGGGACCAGTGTAGATGAAACTGGAGGTCACTGGGGGCATGGAGCCCACCGGGCAGGTCCCCATCATCAGGTTCACTGGGTGATGCCAGGCTTGGGGCTGTAGTAACAGCTCAGTTTAGGCCAGGGGCAGGTACCATCATAGGAACCAGCACCAACATCCCTCTTCAAGCCCCTTGGTGTTGGATTTCTATCTCCTAAGCAGGGTAATCCCTCCTTTGTGCCATGGCAGCACCTGTGTCCTTTCCTCTTTGATGTAAGGCAGAAGTTGCTCCTTGTGAGGGTGCTGAGGCGCTGGCACAGGGTGCCCAGAGAAGCTGTGGCTGCCCCATCCCTGGCAGTGTTCAACGCCAGGTTGGGCACAGGGGCTTGCAGCATCCTGCTCTAGTGGAAGGTGTTGGAGTTGGAACTGGCGGAGCTTTAAGCTCCCTTCATCCCAAACCATTCCATGGTTCTATGATTCCATGATTTCCCTCTTGCCTCATTAAATTGAGGATGAACTTGACCCTGCATCTCTCAAAGCCGCTCTCACCTCTTGCACAGCAGCCAAGCAGGTCACCCTGCTCTCCATATACCACAGTGTCCTCAAGCAGGCATCGGGGCTGCGGGGAGACACATTTGGGGGGGTTTAGAGGATGGCTCACCCTAATTCTTAGCCACACCAGGCTGCCCATTTAGCCCATGTGCCACACTGGCTGGGTCCTCTCACCACCAAGACCCAGGTATCCCAGTGGGGGCTCTACCCTAATGGCTGTTTTACCCCCCACCTCCCCACCCCCCCAGCAGCTGATGTATCTGGGCTTTATAAATGTTTGAAATTAAGGGCTGGTCCCAAATTCCCTCCTAGGCAACAGTTGCTAAGTGAGCTTTATACACACGCTCCTCGTGACAGAGGAGGGATGGAGGGGCCCTGCGTTGGGTTTGGATGCAGTGAGCACGTGTACCAGTGACGGAGCGCTGGAGTGGTCCAGGACCCCCAACCCCCTTCACCACCCTCTAACCCCTTCACTCTGCTCAGCACCCGTGTGGTTGCTTAAGGTGCTGTTATAAAGCTCCATCCCCTTTATTGCCTGCACCCCCTTTGCTCCCTAAGGAGTAGACCCCACCATGTGCCCAGGGGATGCCTGAGCCCCGATCGGGGCTGTTCTGACTCACGGCAGCCTCTGAGCCGTTGGCAAATTTCATTACAATAACAAGGACTGCGGGTGAATTAATTATTAACAATTAGTGTTTAATATTTAGAGTGCAGCACCGCTCCGGGCGCGCTGCTCCGACCCCGCCGCTTCCCACCGCTCCAGCGACGGGCTTCCTCATCCCGGGATGCTGAGCCGCGTGGGGGGACGTCATACAGGGAGTCCTGCATGGGAAAAGGGCTGGGGTGGGATGGGGGATGCGCTGAACCCCCCTAAGCGACGTTGGGTCCGTGTTCATCCCTTATGGTGCCAGGGCCACCCTGCTTGCTGGCAGCATGATGATGAGGACACCCAGTATTGGGGTTGGGTGCAGGACAGGAGCAGAGTGGGTGGAAGATACCTGCATTAACCCATAACCACCCCCAGGACCCAAAGTGCCCGCAGTGCAGTTTGGGGTGAGTCTATGGGGTTTGGTTGATCCGAAAGAGAACCCCCATAGGGGGGTGGCTGTGGAGCACTGATGGAAAGGGAATGGGTGCTGCAAGGAAAGTGGGCATGGCTTGTGGAGATGGGAAAGGGGAAGAGGTGAGGAATGGTAAGGAAAAGAGGAAGAGGATGAAAAAGGTAAAAGGATGGGGATGGGGATTGGTATTGGGAAGGGATGAGCATCGGGAAGGCAAACAGGAAGGGAAAGAGAAAAAGGAAAGGGAAGGGGATGGCCAAGGGGAAGCATTCATCATTAGGAAGGAGAAGGAGCAGAGAAAGGGAAAGGAGAAAGGGAAAAGGGGAGGGTAAGGGTGGGGAAGGGGATTGAGAAGGTGAAAGGATGGGGATGGGGAAGGGATGGACATAAGAAAGGCGAAGAAGACTGGAAAAGGAAATAGGGAAGCGACAGGCAAGGGGAAGAGCTGGTGATTAGAAAGGAGAAGGAGGTGGGAAAGGGGAAAGGGAAGAACAAGAGGTGGGGAAAAGGAAGAAAAATGGGGAAAAGATGGAGGTGAAAAGATGGAGATAAAAAGATGGGGAAGGGATGAGCATTAGGAAGAGAAAGAGGAAAGGGGAAGAGAGGGGGCAAGGAGAAGAAACAGTGGTTATGAAGGGGAAGAGGAATCAACACAAGAGCTGCGGTGCTGCAGGAGTCACATGTGATGCTGTGACCTTTACTGGACATGCCGGTGCTCCCAGGGGGGCCAGCAGGGATTAAAGCCTTTGCTCTGCTCCAACCTGAGCTCCTGGAGCTCTGCCCCACTGCACACACCCCATTGGGAACCTGGAGCCTATGGAGAGGGCCACGGTGCCAGTGTCTCCTGATGGAGTTGGAGCCTGTGGACCACATTCCCTGTGTTCACTCTCCCTGCTCTTGTGCAGCTCCCCTTGGGTGCTGCGTGCCCCCACTGGGGACACCCCTGGGTGCCCACCCCCATTCCTTATCCCCTCACTGAGCACTGGCTCTGCTTTGCTTCCCCATAGGGGCTCCCTCCCGTGATGTCCTCCTCGTCTCAGCCATCATCACCGTCAGCCTTAGCGTCACCATCGTCCTCTGCGGGATCTGCCAGTGGTGCCAGCGCAAACTGGTGAGCATCCCGTGATGGGTGGGGGGGGGACCCCATCTCCTCTCCCTGGGTATGGGGGTCCCACTGGATGGGGGGCAATGCCCACTGATGCCAGCAGATAAAGGCAAGGCGCCAAGAGCGCTTTGTGTCGGGTGCTGGCTGCAGCTTCTCTTATGCTCTTTAGGGGATATGATAATTTAATGTTTGGGCAAAACTGTTTGTGCAGCATAAAGGGAAGTTTCCAAATACATAGATAGAGATATAGATATATTTGTGATGAGCAGGAAGCTGGCCCCTGTCCTGCTGGGCATGCTCATGCCTGGAAGAGCCCCATGGGAAGGTGGCCAGCCTGTGTCTGGCAGTGCTGGGTGCCATAAGGCAGTTCTGCCATTGCTGTGCCCCGTACATCAGCTCTACAGCACTCACAGGGCACCCCACTTTGAGCCCCACTGTGGCTAACGGGGGTTTTGGCTTGAGCTGGAGCTTCCTCCTGCTCTGCATCCTTCCTCTTCCTCTCTGTGGACCAGGATCTGATTCTTGGCCATGTTTCCTTCACTACCAGATTCAAATCTGGGTCAAATGCTGTGGTGGTGGCAGCCTCTGAGATGCCCACCCTGGCAATGCCATAATGAGTGGGAAGGCAGAGATCCCTTGGGAATGGGAGATAGGTTTTGGCTGTGGATGTGGGAGTGGTGGGGAGTGGATGGGAAGGAGCTTGCGAGCCTGGCTGATACCACCCAGAGATGGATGTGATGGAGGGTTGAGAACCAGGAGGAGAAGGGCCGGTTGTATCAAAGGATGAAGCTGGCAGAGGAACAAAGAAGGATAAATTAGCTGGGAAGACATTCAGGCTGGGAATGGAGAGGCCCTCGATGGAGCTGGAATGACTGCTTGGGAATCACAGCCAAACCTGCTGAGTGACTGGCCCCAGTTGGCTTGTGCTAAGAGAGCAGGGGCCAGCAGATGTGTCCCCGTGAGCCCTGGGCTGTGCCTGGCTGAGGACAATGCTAAGCACAGCACAGCACTGTCTCTGTCCAAGATGGTCCATGGGCATCCAAGGAGGTCCCGCATCCCTGCAGATCCCACCAGGATTCACCCATGGTGAAATCACCAAAACGATTACATATCCCTGATGATCCAGGTGGGATTAGCCCATAGGCATCCAAGGAGGTCCAATATCCCTGCAGATCCAGAAAGGATTAGCCCATAGGCATCCAAGAAAGTTGGGTAACCCTGAAGATCCAGACAGAATTAGCCCAAGGGCATCCAAGGATATCCCACATCCCTGCAGATCCAGGCAGGATTAGCCCATAGGCATCCAAGAAAGTTGGGTAACCCTGAAGATCCAGACAGAATTAGCCCAAGGGCATCCAAGGATATCCCACATCCCTGCAGATCCAGGCAGGATTAGCCCATAGGCATCCAAGAAAGTTGGGTAACCCTGAAGATCCAGACAGAATTAGCCCATGGTCATCCAAGGAGATCACACATCCCTGCAGATCCAGGCAGGATTAGCTCATGGGAATCTAAAGAGGTCCAATATCCCTGCAGATCCAAGCAGGACTGGCCCATAGGCACCCAAGGAGATCCAGCATCCCTGCAGCTTCACACACTGGCTCCTGCAGGAAGGATGCTCACAGGCCACAGACTCCTCCTGCTCCAGCAGCTGCTCCCATCCCACTCCTCATTTGCTAACTGGCACTAACTGTGGTCCTGCCCTCCCTGGATGGGAGCCTGTGCTCAACCTGCATTGGAAACCACAGCGAAGTGCCCTGATTTCAAGGCCCAGTTAGGAGCAAGCTCCAGCTCCATTATCATGTTTCAGCTCTTCCCTAGCACTGGAGAAGGTGAAACTCAATTAATTCAGGTTCATTAAGCCTAAAATTGCCAGCTCCTCCCTTGGTGGGGCCATGGAACGGTCCTCAGGAGGTAGCTGCTTCTCTCCTGTACCCTTAGGGACAGTGACCAGGAGACAGGGAGGGCTGGTTTAGATCCAGCCGGTAACTCAGCATCACAGTGGGATGGGAAAGAGAATCAAAGGATGAATCAAATCAATCCCACAGGTTGAAATAAGAAGAGATTAATAACTAAAGTATAATATAATGCTACTACTAATAACAGTGATAAGGGAAATAACATTGAAACTGAAAGGGGAAAGGAAAGAAACCAATAAACAAAAGTGGTGTCCAATACAATTGGTCAGCACCCACTGATTGATACCCAGCCTGACCCAAGCAGCGATCATTCCCTTCTGGGTGACTCCCCTCAGTTTCTATTCTGGGCATGATGTATGGAATGGTATGGAATACCCCTTTGGATATAGGTCAGGGGTGCTGTCTCTGCTCCATCCTGGCTTCTTGTGCCCTTCCTCACTGTCTGAGCATGAGACTGAGCAGCCCTTGGTCAGGGTAAGTGCTACTGAGTAACAGCTAAAGCATCAGTGTGTTATCAGCATCATTCTCACACTGAACCCAGCACTGCACCAGATATTAGGGATGAGAATGAATAAGTGTTACAGCTGAAACCAGGCCACCAGGTCAGCATCTCCCTGGTGCCTTTGCTGGCTCCTACAGACCAAGGGACAAAGCTATCAGGAGTTTTCCTGCCTGGCTCAATGGAATGGAGCCCAGCAACTGGGGAGCTGTAAGGGGAAAGGGCAAAATCAAACTCACCCCAACACAGGAGGGATGTGGAGCTGTTGGAGCGAGGCCAGAGGAGGCCACAGAAATGCTGCAACAGCTGGAGCAGCTCTGCTCTGGAACCAGGCTGAGAGAGCTGGACTGGGGCAGCCTGGACAAGAGAAGGCTCCTTAAGGGGAGACCTGAGAGCAGCTCCAGTGCCTAAAGGGGCTGCAGGAAACCTGGAGAGGGGCTT
This sequence comes from Agapornis roseicollis, assembly GCA_002631895.1. Taxonomy (NCBI): domain Eukaryota; kingdom Metazoa; phylum Chordata; class Aves; order Psittaciformes; family Psittacidae; genus Agapornis; species Agapornis roseicollis. The sequence continues at coordinate 27,184 of NDXB01020301.1, read as the reverse complement.
GGCACAAGGGCCTGTAGGGACAGGCCAAGGGGAATGAATGGCTTGAACCTGCCAGAAGAGGGGAGACTGAGATGAGCTCTTAGGCAGAAGCTCTTCCCTGTGAGGGTGCTGAGGCGCTGGCACAGGGTGCCCAGAGAAGCTGTGGCTGCCCCATCCCTGGCAGTGCTCAAGGCCAGGTTGGACACAGGGGCTTGGAGCAACCTGCTCCAGTGGAGGGTGTCCCTGAATGATGAACATTGGAACTGGATGAGCTTTAAGCTCCCTTCCAACCAAAAAATTCTGTGATTCAGCCCCTTCAGTTGATGGAGCTGCAGCCCTGGTCACTCCCATCCCCATCTTCTGCTGCAGGGGGGTCTCCCTTGCACCCCTGACCCCCCAATCCTCTCCTCTCCACAGGGTAAGCGTTACAAGACTTCCCTGGAGACTGTGGGAACTCCGGACTCCAGTCGAGGCCGCAGTGAGAAGAAAACCATCAAGTAGGTTCCAGGGGCAGGGGGGAAGAGGGGCCTCTGTGCCCATGGGTCTGGCACAGCTGCAGCTCATGCCAGCCCCCTATCATCCTGTGCCGGATTGGTGCCATCCGCATTGGAAGCAGGGAAGTCCCTCTTTGGGGTCAGAGGTAGCTGTCCCTCTGCTCCCAGAGAGGGTAGTCTATGCCCATCTCTTTGGCAGAATGAGGGATGCCAGGGAGATTGAGCAATGGGTGATGCCCATGGTGCTGCTAAAGCATCACCGGTCCCTGCTCCTCCTGCAGCTGCTGCAGGATGGGATCATCCCCCTGGATGGGGCAGGGATGTTTCCATATCTCCCAGTCCTAATGGGAGAAGGGGTCTGGGAGAGCTGATGGGTGTCTCCAGCACCCTCAGGAACCCCTTTTGATTCACTCACCAAGCTATGGGCATAACCAGATGGAGCTATGGGTACCTCAGTATGGGTGTCCCTAAGGATGCCCCAGGTCACACTGATGGAGCCTCCCTGTGTGCATGGTTGGCACAGCTCTGTAGACCACAGGCAACAAGGATGTGGCTGGGAAAGGTGATGGGAGATGAGACATTGGGTATGGAGTGAGGTGGGGGTGTTGGCAGCCAAGTGGGGCTTTCCCAAGAACCCCAGCTCCAGCTCTGCCCCCTGAACACCTCTGGCATCCCAAAGGGCTCTTGGGAAGAGCCAGGGATGGACAACCAGGAGGAAATAGCCTGTGAGTGGAGCAGGACTGCTGCAAGCCCCCTTCCTTGGCAGGCCTGGTCTGCCCAGGGTGTTATTGGGGTGCAAGCATCTTGGGCTACGTTGGGCACCTCTCCATTGAGAACAGCTTGGTCAGTGGCTCCTGGCCACAATGGGGACTGGAGGAGGAGGTACATCTCCTCCTGATGCCATGGCACATGGGGCTCTCTGTCCCCAGCTCCAATGGGTTCCATCAACCCAGAGCCACTGTTGGACATCAACAAGGGCTGGGCAAGACCCCAGTATCAGTGAGGAGCTGCTGAGCTCCACAGCCCCAGCACACAGCTATAGTAGGATGCTATGGGTTACTTGCTGGAGCCAGAAGGTTCAGGCTTGGTGCTGGCAATGGTCTGGTTTGGAAGGAGGGTACCGGGGGGGGGGTCTCCAACATGCAGCAGCATCATGGTTAACCAAGCAGTGTGCAATTCCAGGACCTGGCTGCTGAGGAGGCGAGGACACACAGACACGTGTGATGGGAACACACAGACACGTGTGATGGGGACACACAGACACGTGTGATGGGGACACATAGACACACATGACGAGGACCCATAGACACATGTACCAAGGACACATAGACGCATGTGATGGAGACACACAGACACACATGATGAGGACACACAGACACATGTGATGAGAACACATGGACAGACATGACGAGGACACATAGACACATGTACCAAGGACACACAGACGTGTGATGGAGACACGGACACGTGTGTTGAGAACGCATAGACACACATAACAAGGACACACACACACATGTACCAAAGACACGCAGACACATGCCGGGCACACTGCGCTCATCAGCACCTCTCTAACCCCACACCACCCGTCTCTCCTCCCCAGCCAATGGAGCCGCCTGCTCCTGTCTCTCCACAGCTCTTCCCTGCTCCATGCCTTCATCCATCCATCTTTCCTCCTGTGTGTGTGTGTGTGTTGATGGCCGAGGGGTGGGCAGCCCCGTGTCTCTCCGCAGGATCCCGGCGCTCCGGGACTTGAGGGCTGCTTTTCCTTCCCTCTCACAGGAATTCAGCTTCTTTCTCTTGTATTTCCCTTTTTCTCTCCGCCCTGGTCTCCTGCCGCTGTAGTGATCTAGACAGAGACTTTTGGAATAACAATGACAACACAGTGCAGCAGAAATGGAGCTCCTACCCTCCCAAGGAGTTTATACTAAACATTTCACCTTACGCCCCGTACGGTGACCCGCGCCTTTCCCTCAAGTGAGTCTCTCCTTACCTGGTTTGCTCCGTGTAGTGAGTATATGGGCAGCACCCACTCGCCTTCCTCCTCCTCCTCCTCCTTCCTTCCTCCTCCTCCCGGGCTCCCCGCACGCCACCCATGGGCAGCCCCATGGAGACGAGCAACCCCTTCCTTCCCGCTGGGTCCCCCCATCCTCTCCGCGGCGGCACAGGATGGGGTTGCGCGTTGGGGGCACCCCCTCGGTGCGGGGACGGGTCCCCCCCGGGGCTGGGCTGCCGGAGAGCGGGACCCTCACCCCAAGCCCTCCCCCTGCCCCTTTACGTTGGATGGTTCTGCCGAGGCCCCCGCGCAACCCCCAGCCAGGACCCCTTTTCTTTTGCAGTGCTGATGTCTCTCTTTCTCTCTCTGTCTGTCTGTCCGTCTCTTGTCCGTCTGTCCCCCCTCTCCGGCTCTCTCTCTTGTAAACCCTCGATCCCTGTCAAACGGCTCCTTCTTTCTTATGTCCATCCGTCTGGCTTCCTTCCTTGTCTGTCCTGGGGGGGTCTGGCCGCCGGCCCGGCCCAGTGGCTCTCTGTTATCAGGGGCCAAGCTGACGGCATCGGCCGCGGCAGGGTTGGCGGGGGACCGCGACGGCCGCCCTGGGGACAAGCAGCGGCTCGGCGAGGACGGCCTGAGGAGCAGCATCTCTGCCCACAGCGAGCCCGGCGCGGGGAAGGCAGCGCGAGGCCGCTGGCACACGGTGCAGAGCCACTTGGCCGCAGGGAAGCTCAGCCTGTCCAAGTGAGTGAGCACGGAGCAGCCGGCACGGAGCCCCCCCCGCCCACCGACAGCGTGCTTGGATGGGGGTCACCGGGAGTTACCGCAGCTGAGGAGCTGCCCGTGCCCCTGGTTGGGGTTTGGCAGGGCTTTGGCTGCAGGAAAAGCGCCTTAGGGTGCAGTTCCCGGTGTGTTTCCAGCGCCGAGGGTGGCCTTGTTTAGTGCCGCTCAGTGCCCCCAGTGAGGCTCCCTGGAGCATCATCGTAGTGATGGCCCAAAGGCAGGAGGTGCAATCCCATCTCCCCATCCCTAGGATGTGGCCATCAGGAGCTTCTTCCCTGACCCATGAGACCCGGTGCCGGCATTTCATTTGCGGCTCCACATCCTAATACTGGGAGATAGTTTGGGAATATGGCAGTTTATCAGATTTAGGGGGAAACCAGAGCTTTGGCAGTGACAAATCTGGGTGAGGGTCTTGGTGAGACCCTCCATTGCTGGCAGTGACCAGAGGTGGTTGATTCTGCTGTGGGCTCTGTCCTGCGTTCTGTCTCTGCTCTGGTTCCCTGGTTCCGATGCTCCTGGTGGGTCCCAGCATCCTCAGAGAGCTCTGTGGTGATGGCAAAGGCACTGCTGTTCCTCATTCCCAGTGGCTTCTTCCAGCCTTGTTGGTAGGGAGAAAACCTTTTCAAAGGGGAAAGGCAACTCCTGATGTCTTGGTCAAACCCCAGCTGCCTCCTGGAGCCCCAGAGGTTGGGAGCTGCAGTACCTATTTGGAGTGATGCTGGTGTGGGGATGGGCTCTGTTCTCCTGGCTCTAGGGCCTGGAGGGGTTGGGAGCTGGACAGGCAGATGCTGGATGGATGATGCTGTAGCTCATAGGGCTGGCATAGGCAGCAAGGGCAGAGTTAATGGGAAATGGAAGCCACCAGAGAAGCATCCTCCCACCTTTCAGCATCTCTTTTGTGCAGAGCCTTTGGGTTTGGGGGTGTTCATGGGGGGTCAGCTGCTGTGACCCTCCTCTGGTACTGGGGACACCCAGATGGGTGCAGGAGGGTGTGCAGACAGAGTAGAGGCAGGGCATGCAGGGGATGTGGGCAGAGTGTACAGACAGAGGGTACAGGAAGGGTAAGCAGGCTGGGTATGAATGGTGCAGGCAGCGTATGAAGGGTGCAGACAGGGTAGGCATGGTACAGGCAGTGTGTGCAGGGTGCAGGCAAGGTATGCAGAGTACAAGAGGGGTGCAGGCAGGTTCTACAGGGTGCAGGCAGGGTGTGCAGGGTGCAGGCAGGGTGTGTAGCGTGCAGGCAGGGTATGCAAGGTACACACAGGGTGTGCAGGGTACAAACAGGTGCAGGGTACTAGCAGGTACAGGGTACCTGCTGGGTGTGCAGGGTGCAGGCAGGATGTACAGGGTACAGGCAGGATGTGCATCATGTAGGCAGGGTACGCAAGGTACAAGCAGGGTGTACAGGGTACCTACAGTGTGTGCAGGGTGCAGGCAGGTTGTTCAGGGTGCAGGCAGGGTGCAGGCAGGGTGTGCTGCCGCCTGGCATGGTGCTGGCAGGAGCTCGCGCCTTCAGCTGGCTTGGGGCCGAGAGGAGCCAGATTTAGTTTCCTGTGAGTGAGAGGTTGTAAATGGAACTAATTTGGGATTTGGAAGGAAAGCAAAAGGAGGTCGGCGGCAGGCGCAGGGGAGAGGACGCAGGGAGCAGCGCTCGGGCAGTGCCCTGCTGCCTTCAGACCTTCCATGGGGCTGGATCCATCCCAGCTCTCAGCTCCTTTCACACACACACCCCCCTCCTTCTCTCCCCTTTCGCTCTTTCTTCCCCTCTATTTTTTATGTTGTAAGCTCTTTACCCTGCCCCCCCCCCCCCCCCCCCCCCCCCCCCCCCCCCCCCCCCCCCCCCCCCCCCCCCCCCCCCCCCCCCC
>NDXB01020301.1:0-21951 GCA_002631895.1 Agapornis roseicollis | reverse complement strand
CCCGGCTCTCGCCCCCCATGCTGGCAATGCGCGACGGCACAGCTTCACCACCATGCAGGGACTGCGGTTGGCTCCGTGGCTATTGCTGGAGGTGGGACCAGGCCTGGTATTGTCCTGGGGTCTTTGGCCAAGCTGGATGGAGCCTCCTTGCTCTCACAGCCACGAGCTTTGCAGGCAGCTGTGGGCATCGACACCGTGCCTGGCTGCATGGGCCATGCCACGCATGTGCTGCATGGCCAGCGATGGGCACCGCCGCTTTCCGCGCCTGCTATTCCCTTTCCAACAACCAAATGAACCCGTTCCACGCAGGGCTGGGCTTCCCTGCTCTCCCTATCCCACTGGGGCCGCGTCTGCATCACCCCCATCCCACTATTGGAGCACTGGGAGTGTGGCTGGACCCTGATGGGGTCCCTCACCGCTGGGGAGCTTGCTGGCTCATCCCCACCACGGGTGGCTCGACTCTCTCCATCACTGTGGGACCCCATTTGACACAGTCCCATGGGAGGGGTGATGCTGAGACCCAGCGGGTGCGGGGCTGGGAGGGATGGAGATGGGGATGGGGACGGCAGCACGTGAGCAGGCGCCACGGGACTCGCCTTCCACGCAGCAGCCTAATTACTCAGCTGGCAGATGAGGTCGCCCGGCGCGCTGGGAAGGTGCCTGCTGCTGCACGGCAGGCACTGGAGAGGGAGGGCACCCAGCACCATCGCTCCCATCACCAGCGATATGGCAGCCGTGCGACAGCGCCGGGCCAGCGGCGAGCCGGGCCGCAGGGGCAGAGGAACCGGTGGCTGCATCCGATGGGCGCTGCCAGAGCGCTCGCTGCGCTGGGGCATCTTCTCTCTAACTCTCTTCTTTTCCTTCCTCCAATTCTACCCCTTCACCTTCTTCTCCTTTCTCTCCTCTCCTCTGCCCTTCCTCTCCCTAAGTTTCGAGGACTCCACCTTGTCCACAGCCACTACCCTTGAGTATATCCCCACCTCAGCAGGCGACCCCAAATGCCAGAGGCCCCGCACGCTCATGCGTCAGCAAAGTCTGCAGCAGCCCCTCAGCCAGCACCAGCGCTCCAACCACAGCCAGCCCACCACCAGCCAGAGCCTGGGTCACCTTCAGGCTCACAGCGGCTCTTCCGCCGGCGCCGGCACCGGCACCGGCACCGGCACCGCCCGGGGCTCCCGCGGGGGCCAGGCGCGCCCCGGCATCGCCGCCGGCTCCAAGCATCAGACGGCCGGCGGCCGGAGCCGCTCCAATCCCGGCAGCTGGGACCATGTGGTGGGGCAGATCCGCAACCGCGGCTTGGACATGAAGTCCTTCCTGTAAGTGTGCGCTCTTCTGCTCTCCCCTTGGCTGGCTCCTTTGCTCTTGGCTTTGCTCTCTCCATTGCTTTGTCCTTTGCTTTCTCTTTTGCTCTCTCATTTGCTCTCTCCATGGCTCTCCCCGTGGCATTCTCCTCTGCTTCCTGTTCTGCTCCCCTTCAAATTCTTCTCTCTCCTCTGCTCTCCCCATTGCTTCTCTCTCCTCTGCTCTCCCCATTGCTTTCCTTCTCCTCTCCCCTCTCCACTTCCTTCTATTCCTCTCCTCTTCCATCTCCTCTTCCTTCTCTTCCTTTGCCTCCCCTTTACTTCTCCTTTCCTTCTCCTCCACCTTCTCCTCCTTCTCCTTCTTCTCCTTCTCCTCTTTCTCCTTCTCCTTCTCTTTCTCCATCTCTGTCTCCTTCTCCTCTGCTCTCCATTGCATTCTCCTCTGCTCAGCCAGCTCCTCCTCAAGGAACCACTACCCATGGCCATCGGGAAGAGCCTGCTCCCTCCGTTCCCATCCCAGCTCACCCACCCTGGGGACTCAGGGATAGACCCCTCACCCTCCTCAACTTCCTTTGCCCTCTGACTTTGCGGCCCATCACTCTCCATGTGGATACTCAGGTTCCCTTCGATCCCCAGGGAGTGAAGGGATGTTCCAGCCCATGGGACAGCCACTGGTGTGGTCCCCAAGGAGTGGCATTGCCCCAGGGAGGAATGGGGGGGATCAGCCATAGTGGTAGTGCCCCCCATGCAGGGGTGAGCATCTGTTCAGTCCCGATATCGAGCTGCTGCAGTCGTGTGGTCTTTAATCTGGCTTAACCCTATCTCCTGTATCAGCGCTTCCTCTCAGCCCTCAAGCACTGAAGGCTAATCTGAGTCTGGTGTTGTGACCACATCCCAGCACATGACACTGTCACTCCTCCATGGAGACAGTCCCGTCCCGTCCTTCGCCCCCCCCCCCCCCCCCCCCCCCCCCCCCCCCCCCCCCCCCCCCCCCCCCCCCCCCCCCCCCCCAAGCCTCCATCCTGCCCAGCGTCCTCCTGCTCCCCCTTGGCCCCCGTTTGCCACACAGCACCCCAGGAAAGGGATGTGCTTCCCACAGGCTGGTACTGCTTGGTGAAGGAGGAACAGTTCTGATCCTGCTCAGTGCAGCACCTTCTGCACCAGGGTTAGGTGGGAAATGCCCTAAGAGACATGAATTTGGCTGCCCACCCCACTCCTGCCTCCACAGGCAGCAATGGAGAGGTTGAACACCCCCCATCCTCACCACCAGCCGGCCAGTGCTCCCTGCTCTTCCCAATGCCAGTTCTGCCCTCTCCCACAAGAGGCCCCTTTTCCCAGCTTCCCAATGTGATGTGGCTCATTCGCCATCTCAAGGGTCGCATTTCCCCTGTTTCCTGGTACTGGATCCCAGCCTTTACTGCTGGGATGGGAGGAAGAGCCGCAGAGCTGCAATGTACCCACCTAGCGTGCCGCTTCCCGGCGGAGGAGCTGCTTCCATTCACCAGAGCTGCTTCTCAAAGCTTTCACTTTGCTTTTGCTCTTTATCCTGCTATCACTATTGCATAAACGTGGTTACAGGCTCGGGGAGGCTGTGCCAGCAGTGCCAGAGACGGGCAAAGAGCTTCAGCCACGGCACTGCCATCTCCTCCTCCTGGGAAGGATTCTGGCACCTGTTGCTCTGTCCCTTATTCCCAGCCCCTCTGGGCATCATCTTCCCCCCCCCTCGGCAGGACTTTAGCATCCTCCCTGCCTGGACCAGTGGAGGAGAAGGGTGGTAGTGGTACCCATGTGTCCCAGGAGCTGTCACCTTTCTCCCCACAGCCCTCTGTGCCCATCACCTCCAGCGGGCAGAGCCGGGGTCCCTTTGCCATCGGGGGACCTTGGTGCGCCAGCAGCTCCTGCCTGTTCTCTGCCTGATGCTGTGTTCTCCTCTTTCTCTTTCTCTCTCTCCCGCTGCCTGCGGGGATGCCTGGGCAGGGAAGGCCGGATGGTGGTGTTATCCCTGGTTTTGGGACTCTCAGAGCAAGATGACTTTGCCAATATCCCCGACCTGCAACCCGCTGGGACTCAGCCGAACCAGCCGAACGCTCAGGGGGACAAGAGGTATGAGCGAGGACGAGGGCAGTCCCGCAGGAGGAGACCAGGGCCTCACGCAGGGTGGAGGAGGAGGAGGAGGAGGAGGCTGGCCTCGTGGAGCGCCAAGGTTGGAGTGGCACAGGCTGGCCCCAGCGGGCACCGGCACGTCTACAGCTCTCGCCCGCCGGCACCCGCGGTTCTGCCTTTGGAGCTGCGGCACCGGGAGGAATTCCCCCCCCCCCCTCTTAATCCCTTCCTCCTCCCTCCCTGCCCTTCCCCTCCTGCCGTCCCCACCTCCAGCCTCCAGCCCTCCCATCCCAGCTGCATGCTGGGGGGGGCCACATCTCGGAAGCGGGGGCGCACGGATGGGATGCCTGCGATGGTGCCGCATCCCATCCTAATGCATGTCTGGTCCATCGCGCCTTTTGCAGCCCAGTGTGGGGCTGGCAGCACCCTGAGGGATGTGCGGACATCCCTGCAGTGGCTTGTGCTCATCCCTTAGAGCCCCAGTGCTCAACCAAGGGCAGAGCAAGCGCAACAGGCGGGGAGGGGGGGCGGGGACGGGACGGACACGTGTTACCCCCCCTTTTTCCTCCAAGCAAGCTGCACCTCCTCCTGCTCCTGCCTTCTCGGGGTGCCAAAGGCTCAGCACCACATCTGGCACCGGCACCGGCAGGAGCAGAGGGGCCCTGTGCTGCCGGGAGCGGGTGTTAATACCCTCTCGGGAGCAGGGAGGAGGTGTGAAGCCGGCGGGTTCTGCCTCGCCGTGGTGATGAACTGGCACCGTTCTCGCCCAGCGCCTATTTTTAACCCTGCACCCGCTTGGTTTCGCTCCATCTTTTAGCACTTTGCCGGCGCCGCGCTGCGCAGACGGGCCCGTGCTGGCTGCCCTGTGCTGGGTGACGGGGACGGGGGACCCCTGCGTGGCAGTGGAGGCCGCAGCAAGACCCTGTTCCCTGCTTCCCCCAGCTCGCTGGTCCCAAAGCCCCAGCCTGGCGCATGCATGGCCTCCACATCCATCCCCTGCTCACTATTCCCCTGGATCCCATGGGACATAGGGGGCTCAGCCAGCATTGGCTTCATCCTCTGCTCCTCCCTGCCCACCCGACGCTGTCGACTCCCCGCTCTTTCACCTCAAAACGTCTTCTCCATCCCTAGTTCTCAGCTTCTTCCTTCCAGCCCATCCCCGGCGGCTCCAGCCCGGTTCCAAGGCGCGGCTCCTGTCCCGGCGACCAACCAACCTCTTCCCGTCCGTCCACCTCCCCGCTCCTCTCTCCCCATTCCCTCCCTGCAGGCCAGCAGCGGATGGTGCTTCTCCTCCTTCTCTTGCTCTTTCTTTGCTCTTTCTCTCTCTTGCTGCCCTCGACCTCTGCTGGCACACGGTGCCCCCACCCCGGCACCCACCGTTCCACCGCCGCCTCTCGCCCAGTGGGTCTCACCACCAGCTCCTCTGCTTCCATTTTCCCTCTGGTTTTAACCTGGTTTTACCTCCCCAGCTACCTCGGGCTCTCCGGTCCTCCCTCGGTGCCATCCCAGCGAGGCTGCTGAACCACGTGTGTGTGTGAGAAGGTGGCCCCCCTTTGCTGCCATCCCCATCACCCCCAGATCCCCCTTCTGCATCTCCATCAGTGTGTGTGTGTGTCTGCGTGTGCTTGGCGTGTCCCAGTGGCATGATGGTGGCTTTGTGACCCTGAGGGGCCGTGCTGGGGCTGTGTGTACCCCAGCATTGTGTCTCGGCTTGGGGTGGGTGCAGCGTGGGGTGCTGTCTGTGTGCACGTACTCTCCCTCTGCACCATGGGGGTGACCCAGTGCTGCCCCATCCCTGTTGTCCCTGTGCATCGTGGCAGCGTGGCCTTGGTGGGTGCCTCCATTGCTGCTCTGTCTGTGTGCTCCTTGGCTCTCCACCTTCTCTCTGGGATCTTCCCTTCTTGGCACCATGTCCATCATCCCGCAACCAGCCAGGAGCCACAGCCGCAGCCCCTCCATACCCGGTCTCTAGAGCCAGGGCAGTGATCTTGGCTGTGGTGCACAAGGGGGCTCTGGCAGAGGGACAAGGGGTGGTTGGCACCAGGTGCTGAGCACCCAGCGCAGCATGAAACACCCATGTGTCAGCTACACTGGACCTCACCAGAGTGGAAATGGGCCGTGTGAGGTGCATACAGGGACTGGGTGGCCACATGGCTGAGTGGCTGCCCCAGTATCACCATGGGTTCTGCTGATGCTGGGGGAGACATGGGCACCGTGGGACCTTCTGCTGTGCTCTGAGGTGATGTGCGCAGGTCTTAGGACACGAGCTGGAAGCAGCACAGGCAGAACCAGCTGCCTGCACCATCCAGGATGTGGGGATGCTGGTGGCACACAGCTGCTGGTGCTGGGTATCCCTGCATCCCAGCCCTGCATCGCAGCCCAGGCGCAGCATCCACTGGGAGAGGGTGCCTGGGGAGCCCTTCGCTGTCTCACCCTCAGCTCTAGGCCCCTCTCCTCTGAGTCCCTGCCTCTCTTTCCCCAGGTTACCAGCCGGTGGCAAGGCAGTAACCACGGCACCGGTGCCCGGGCAGCCACCACATGATGAGTCCGACCGCAAGACGGAGCCTCGCTCCTCCGTCTCCGACCTGGTCAACTCCCTGACCAGTGAGATGCTCATGGTGGGTGATGGGGAGTGATGGGGATGGGCTCCCCATGGTTGGTAGCCCTGGCTGGGTACCATATGGGTGTCTTCTCGCATCCCTCTGGCTCTTCCCTGTGCCCACCCAGTGCCGTAAGCAGTGGCACATCCCTGTCACAACTGAGGTGACACAGCCATCCCCCTGGGCCAAGCATGATGAAGCAGTGATGGAGATGTGAGGGATGGCTGTCAGGAGGAATTCGCATAATTGGCACTTCCCATCCTTGGGATGTGTGGCACGGAACCAGGAGTTATCCAAAGCGATGCTGGTGACAGGGGGCTGGTTGAGAAGCTGATGCCCAGTGACAGCTTGGAGGGTTGGAGGTTGGGTGCTGGCGTAGAGGTGCTGAAATGGGGGACAAGGATGTGCATACCCCACTGGTGGTACCCAAGAGCTCATCACCCTTCTCTCCATACCCAGCTCTCTCCAGGCTCCGAGGACGATGAGGCCCACGACGGCATCAGCCGGGAGAACCTGGGCCGCATTCAGTTCAGCGTCGGCTACAACTTCCAGGAGTCCACGCTGACCGTGAAGATCATGAAGGCGCAGGAGCTGCCGGCCAAGGACTTCAGCGGCACCAGCGACCCCTTTGTCAAGATCTACCTGCTCCCAGACAAGAAGCACAAGCTGGAGACCAAGGTGAAGCGGAAGAACCTCAACCCGCATTGGAATGAGACCTTCCTCTTTGAAGGTAGGGGTTGGGATGGACTAGAATGGACTAGGATGGGAGCAGAGCAGTGGTGGGACCCTATTGCCTCCCTCCTTGGCAGGATCTTCTCAGCTTGAGCCACCAAAATGACGGCTATCAGTGATGAGATGGGTTGGCCAAGCTATCAAGGCCGTGTTAAAGGTTTTTGTTCTGCATATAAGGGACATCTCATCAAGCATCCATGGGTGGGTGTGTACATGGGAGTTAATCTACCACCATTCACGTCATGGTCTGCTCCCTCATATCAACATCTCCCCATCAACACAAGGAAGAGCAGAGCCTGCATCGGGTGCTCATTGGCGTGACCATGATGGCTCTTCCTCCTCTTCCATCTCTGGCACAGGGTTCCCCTATGAGAAGGTGGTACAGCGGGTGCTGTACCTCCAGGTCCTGGACTACGACCGCTTCAGCCGCAATGACCCCATTGGGGAGGTGTCCATCCCCCTCAACAAGGTGGATCTCACCCAGATGCAGACCTTCTGGAAGGACCTGAAGCCCTGCAGTGATGGCAGTGTAAGGCCCTGCTCCCCCTCCAGAACATGGGGACAGTCCTCAAGGGGATGCTCACCCCTGTTCCTGGGGTGTCCCAATGGGACCAGCACAACTCTTGCTACCCCAGTGGGGACTTTTCTGCCTTGTGAGATTTGGTGTCCATTGGAGAGGTTTCACATTTTAAGGTACTAAGTTGCCAGAGCATCTCATTTTGGATCAAAACAAGCCATTTTGGCTAGATCTAGAATAGTCCAGAGTGTCTCATTTTGGGTCAAAACAAGCTGTTTTGAGCAGATCTAAAACTAAAGCTGCCTCCAGAAAGACCAGAAAATGTCCCACTGGGAATGGCCCCATTTCCTCCTGCCCTGATTTTCTCTATGACCCCAAAGCCCCACCACTTGGGACAGCTCTGGAAGGGGGGTTCCCATCTCAGCACCCTGCTTCCACACTGGGACATGGGGGCTTTGGGTGCTCACGGGCTGGGTGCTGCGGTGAGGAGCACCCAACCTAAGGGCCTCTGTGGGTCCCACAGGGAAGCCGTGGGGAGCTGCTGCTGTCGCTGTGCTACAACCCCTCCGCCAACTCCATCGTGGTGAACATTATCAAAGCACGGAACCTCAAAGCCATGGACATCGGGGGCACATCAGGTACAAGTTCCACCTCCCAACACACCAAGTTCCATTGCTGTGTGCCAGGCCAGGGCTGAGAGCATCTCCTGTCCCCCGTCCTCCCCCCCACTAGACCCCTATGTGAAGGTGTGGCTGATGTACAAGGACAAGCGGGTGGAGAAGAAGAAGACGGTGGTGATGAAACGGTGCCTGAACCCCGTCTTCAATGAGTCCTTTGCCTTCGACATCCCCACGGAGCGGCTGCGTGAGACCACCATCGTCATCACCGTCATGGACAAGGACAGGCTGAGCCGCAACGATGTCATTGGCAAGGTGGGTCCCATGGCATTGGGATGGGGTGGAGGGGCCTATACAAGGGTGGCAAATGGGGGACAACCAGGTCCCTGTCAGGTCAAGAAGAAGGTAGAGTGTGGCGGGGTTCCCTTGCTTTGCATGGTCACCTCTGGGCCTGGCCATGGTGTGTGGTGGCAAGGACTCATCTGGCATGAGGGGGGTTGGAACTGGATGATCTTAAGGTCCTTTCCAACCCAAACCATTCAGTGATTCTATGAGCGTTGAGATGATGGGGATCCATCCAACATGGATGGAGGTCCATGCCCATAGCCTGTGCCACAGGGAGCTTCACCCTGCCATAAGTCTACTTACAGCAAGGCACAAATTGAAGCCTCCTAAGGCTCCTGTGTGCCATGGTGGGTTCACGATCAGACAGACCCCAGCCACCATCCCTATACCAGGATTACCCACCGCTTCCAAAAAACAGGAAGGGAGGAATTCTTCCCCCTCTGGATCTGATGCAGTTAAACCCATTGAGCTCACTGCTTCTTAGAGTAGTGATGGCAAAAGAGAGCTGATGATCCCCCAGTGCAGTGCTGTTATCAAGGAAACATGGAGATTGGGATGAACCTGGGAATGGTGGGATGCTGGAGATGGACAGGAGTGTCCCCATGGGAACATCATTGATGGCATAAGCATTACTGTGCCATCAGAATGGATGGATGACGGGTGGGTGGATGGATTGATGATGGGTAGGTGGATGGATGGATCAATGATGAGTGGGTGGATGGATGGATGGATGAATGGATGGATGGATGAATGGATGGATGGATGGATGGACAAGCAGTGCCCATGATGCCACCACATTGCATTAAGCTGCTGGGAGCACTGCAGATTTAGAGCAACACAGTGATGCTGATGGTGAGGCCCATGGCCTTCATGCCCTGGCCACCCCACCATAGCCAGTAGTGGGCTGATCACTTCTGATGGGCCCAATTAGCAGCAAATTCTTCTCCAGGGTTGCAGCTGCAGGGAGGCCTTGGCACACGTGGTTTTCCATGTCACTGTATGGAAAACCGATGGATAAACACAGCCACACACTGAAGGAGCAGGATGGGACTGGAGGCTCCCATAGCGGAGCCATGGGTCCGAGTCCTTCCTATCCCCCCTTAGATCTACCTGTCCTGGAAGAGCGGCCCCGGGGAGGTGAAGCACTGGAAGGACATGATCGCCCGTCCCCGGCAGGCAGTGGCACAGTGGCACCAGCTGAAGGCCTGAGCACCTCCCCCAGGACTGCGGGGCTGGGGTCGTACCCCCCTTTCCAGCACCCATCACCCCTCCTCAGGGCTCCCAGCCGGGAGGGAGCTGAGGCACCAGCAGGACAGCATCCAGCTTGTGGGGACCCTGCGGTAGGAGGGAGATGGAGCCCACCAGCCCCTTTGCTTTCACCTCATCCCAGCACTGGGGTACCCAGGCCTCCCCCACCCCCTCCTCCTGCCTCCACAGCCTGGAGATGGGTGCCAGAGCCCCCCCATCCCCATCCTACCACTGGGCAGGACTTCAATGAGTGCTTCCAGCCCCGCTCCCTGGGAGCCCCTCTGCCCCCTCCCAGCCTCATCCCCCCCCATTGCAGGGGGCCAGGCAAGAGGGGTCCCCCCCCTTCCCTTCACCTTCCAGCTCAATAGAACCTCTCCGAGCCGTCAGCGTCGCCTGAGCAGGGCCATGGAGCTCCCCCCGTCCATTGCCCTTCCTCATCCCCACCACCCTTCCCGAGCCCTCTGCTGGGGTGGGATGAGGGGGGGGGCACCCATGGGAGGGGGAACCCCCATTCCCAGGCCAGGCGCAGGCTCCTGGGATCGGAAGCCATGACACAGTTCGATAGCCAAAGCGGGCTCGTTTGTGCACTGCCTTTAGCTGGGTTTGATGCTTTACCTCCGTCCACGGGCTCGGTGGGAGCAGGAGGTCAAGAACCCCATCCTGGGGCTCACCCTGCTGCGTGGGGACCCCCCCCCCATCCTGCCCCCAACCCAGCTTTCACCCCACATTACCCCACTCTGGTCTTGTCCCCATAGGGCTGGGCAGGGGACTGACCTCAACCCATGTGGTGGTACCCACAAAGGGATGCTGAGCCCCAGAGCATCCCCTTCCAGCCAGGCTGACCCCCCATGAGCCCTGTGCCCAGCACTGGGGTCCCTGGGGATAATGGATGGAGCAAGTGCCATTGTCCCCATCCTGGGTAGGTGGCATTCCTTGGGTCAGCCAGCCTGGCAGGAGCAGTGCCAGCATCTCCCATTGGGACTCATGCACCAAATCCCTGCCAGCTCCCTGGGGCTGAGGCTATGGGACCCTCCTAGGAGCCCCATGGGGTGCAGGGGTTTGAGGTGGTGGTGGAGATGGGTGCTGGCAGGACCCCAGCAGCACTGGGTGTGATGTGACAGCATCCACAGCAGCAGGAGGGGAGAGGTGGGTGCTGTCACCTCTGCAGCCATCTCAGGTAGCACACAGCCACCCATGGGTACCCAGAACGAGCCCATTGCCCCTCCTGGACAGGGAGCACCCCAATCCTCCAAATCCCATGCCCCTCCAAAGGCACCTATGGGGAGGACACTGATCTGCCCTGCCTTGGGTACCACTGAGGCCACATTTGGGGTGCTGCCAACAGCCAGGAACCTGGTTACAGACCATGAGAGTGCTGCACCCCATCACCATCACCCCTGCATCACAGTGGGGCCCAGCACCCAATGCCACCCCACCAGGCACAGGGTGATGGAGAAGGGCACCCACTGAACCCTGAGGTGCTCCATAGGGGAGCCTGCATCCAGAACTCCCCACCAAAACCTCCCTGGGGTACCAGGCTGCTTGTTCCTCCTCCTACCAAGGGGGACATCCCTGTCGCATCCCATGGGGACCATGGTGGCAGCGGGACCACCTTCAGCAGGCCCCAAAGTCCTTCTTTAGGTGATTTTGGACAATCTGGAGAGAAGTCATAATCCTGCTCCGCAGTAATAACGATGCTTTTAGGGCCAGTTGTGTTTTTAGCCCATTCTCTTTTCTTTTTACCCCTAAAAAGAAGAGGTTGACATGGCTGGGCTGGGGATGGAGCCACGCTGGGTGCCCACCAATCACCTCTCAGCCACCCCGCTCCTCCAGGAGGGATTCCATGGTGTGGGGGGAGGTTTGTGTGATTTAACCCTAGAGCTCGTAGCCGTTCTCTTGTTCAGGTCTCTCTCTTCTTCATGTGACAGTAACATCCAACTGGTGTGTAAAATACAGCAAAATGGGGCAAAACGGGGCAAAACCACAGCGAAAAAGAGACATTAAACACAAGACAAGCGATGCCGACCGCTGCTGGGGGAGGGTCCACGCTGGCTGCCCCCCCCACCCCCGTGCCAATGGCAGCAGCAGGAGCCGGGTGGTGCAGGGGGAGCTGGGGGTGAGGGCTTGGGCTGAAGGCTCTTTTTGGTGAGCGGGGTCCCTCGTTTTCTGGAGGCAGCCCCTGTTCTCAGTAATAAAGGACAGTCGGGAACTGCCAGCATGGCTCGGCTCGGGGGGGGGAAGGGGGGAGGTGATGTGGGGGTACTCCTGGTGTTGAGTGTTCTTGCCCAGCAATGAGCACCCTGAAACCTTGGGCATCCCTCAAGCATTGAGCATCCCCCCATGAGCACTGAGCATCCCTCCAAGCATCGAACATTCCCCCAGCACAGGTCATCCCCCCACAAGCACTGAGCATTCTTCCTCAGCATCAAGCAGCCCCCACAGCACTGAGCATCCCTTCAACATGGAGCATCCTTCCTCAGCCCTGACCATACCCTCTAAGCAACAAGCAGCCCCCTAGTATCAGGTATCCTCCCTTCAGCACTGAGCATCCCTTCAAGAACCAAATGCCCCCTTCAAGCACCCCCCTAAGCAGCAAGCATCCCCCCAACATCAGGTATCCCCCATGCAGCACTAAGCATCTCTTCAAGCACCAAATGCCCCCCTCAAGCACCAAGCATCTCCCCAACATGGAGCATTCCTTCCCCCAATGCCCTTGGCACTAAAGTATCCTTTCCCAGCACCAAGAATCCCCCCCAAGTACTGAGCATCCCTGCACAATGCAGGGAAAGGATGAAACAGGATATACCCAAGGACCCCCTATTAGAAGGGGGTACATGCTGGGGGTGAAGCACTCTAAAGAGAGGGGACAAGGACAGCCCATACCCCAGAGCACCCCCATAGACTCCAGGATGCCTCATGCAAGCCCCAAAGCTGCCCAACCCACCTGCATGGACTTAAGGCTGGGCCTGCTAATGAGAGCAGCCAATGAGGTCAATTAATGAGGGTTTATTAAGAGCAATCCTCAGGTAAGGAGCTCTTTCCCAAGGCAATGTGGCTGCAAGCATTGACTGCTGGGAGGCAGCTCCTGCTTGGGCTAGGAGCCCCAGTGGTGGCTTTGGGGTCCCCAAATGGGGGGGACAGTGCTGGTACCCCAAAGGTAGCAGTTTATGGGTGAGTGCTGAGTCCCTGGGGGTTGATGTGTGGGGTAGGGACTGGGATCCACCTCTAGGTTGATGGATAGAGGCAGGGAATGATGTCCTGTATGGAGAGGCGCTGGTTGGTGAGGCAGGGGATGTGCCAGGAGCTGGCTGCCACCACTCGGGCTCAAGTGCCTGTGTTAAATAATTCACTGAACACTGGTCTTGAATAAGTAAGAGAAACTCCAGACACAGGAAAGGCAGCGGAGCCGGGCTCTGTGAGCCCTCTGCATCCACCTTTCCTTAGTGTTAGAGGTGACAGAAGGGGACAAATCCATCCCTTTGCCAGCTCCTGCATCCTGATGGAGGGTAAATCCCTGCTGCTTCCACCCCTTTGGGCTCTGGTTTGCACCAGTCCTGGACATTTTGGCACTACCAAGTCATAGATGGCACCAGTGCCACCAAGCCTGGGCTTGTTTTAGCATGCTACATCCTTGAACACAGTGAAGAGCATCCACACTTGGCCTGGTGCCGTGATCCCAGTGCTCCTGTTGCACAGAGCCAGCCCCGTTCCCAAGCCTCTTTCTTTGTGTTTTTTGGGAGCAGATGGAAATAGCAGCATGATCCCAGCTGCGCTTAGGCCATGAGCTGTTGTACACAGGGATGAGGAGTGGGAAGGGATATATATAGAGACAGACGTATGGATGATGCACTGAGTGCACCAGCATTCCCAAGGTATTTGTGTGTAGCAGGGATGGGTGAGGTTCCTGCTGACTGCAGCAGCTCCTGGCTCCTGTGGTGCCTGGACCCAGACCTTGCTCTTTTCCCAAGCCAGAGGGTAAAAACTAAGGCTGGAATAGTGGGAAGGGGATGCAGGGATCCCCTTCCCATAGGTCAGAGCTTCTGGATTTGGCTGCAGGGACAGGCTGGTGGCACCAAGGCCACCTTTACCCTTGCCCTGCAAGCACGGACTGATTGGTAAGGGTCTGCATGGAGCTGGTGGGAGCAGGAGGGATGTAGAATGTAGGAATTCTCATCTTAGAGCTGGAGCTTGGAGTCTCTGCCAACACCAGTGCTCCATGGAGCGATGCACCCCAGGATCTATGGCATGGCTGGGAGACCCTCATTGCTGTGTCAGGGTGCTACACATGGGGCTGGGGGTGCCCCATGCCCACTCCCACCCACAACAGTGAAGGCTGTTTGGATGGCAACAGGGACCAAGAGCCCGTATCTATCCCTGTATGGAGAACTGGATTTGGGGGATAAGACTTGCCAGATCCAGCATCCTGAAGTGGGATTGGAAACGGGGCCATCTCACTGCTGGGAAGTCAGGGGCTCCATCAGCCTCTGCTGCCAGAGGGGCTGGCACCAACCTGGATGTGGCTGCTCCAGCACATCCAAAATAGCTGTGGTTCCACCACAGAGCAGGCAGGGAAGGGAAGAGCCAGGCAGCATCCATCCCATCAGCATGGGAGAGGATGTGGTGGGAGCATTGGCTGCCTCCCAGCCACCAACCCCAAATCCCCAGTGATCAACAGCTGATACACGGTCTGGAACGTCCAGCCCTCCCAGTGGTGCCAGTGTAGCTGAGCTCCTGCTGAAGCTTGGAGACAGGCAGAGGGAAGCAGAACTCCCTTCAATGCCAACACCAGGAGGGGTTGCCGTATTCCAAGTGGGTCCTAAATAGACCCTATCCCACAGAACAGACCCATCCCCTGCCTCTCACACCAGGTTTCCTTGGGTTTGTGCTTTTTATTGCTTGAGTATGGTACAAAGAGCACTCAGGGGAGGGAAGAGGAAGGATGAGGAGGCAGCCCCTGGCTTTAGTGCCCATTTTGGGGCAGACAGAGCCGGGGCTCCTTTTCCTATATCAAGGTAAAACCTTTTCCAGGCTAAAGACAGGCCCAGGAGGACCCCAGCATGGAGTTCTCTGTCCTCCATCCCAAATCCAGCAGCAGGATCAGGGATTGGGGGTGAAAAGGGGTCCATGCCCTTGTTCTACAACCTTTCTGCTCTTCAGGTCAATGGGGTCCACATAGATCAGATGCAAACAGCGCTGCTTTACCTGTTCTGCCCCACAAAGCTGGGAGCAAAGGATGCACATAGGGGAGTTGGGGTGGCTGCAGAAGGTCCCCATGTCCATGGGGGCACCTGGCTCTCAGCAGCACCGTGCTGCCCACCAGGGCCTGCCCAGCACGTAGGTGAGGACCATGGGGTCACCCATCAGGGCAGGCAGCTGCTTCCTCCATCCAAGGCACCCTGTGGTTAATGGGAGGCTCCAAGGTGTGCTTGTGGATCCCAACGTAGATCCATGAGACAGCTCTCTGCTGTCCCAGAGGAGATGCTGATGCTGGGGCTCTTTTCTTTACATGGAGGCCTTGAGCTTCCTTCTTCCCCAGCCCCAGCTGGGAGGTGCTGGTCCTTTGGAGCCTGCCTGAGGCTCCGCATCCCTCCGTGGTGCTTCCCTATGGGTGTCTGGCTGCAGCGACGCGGCTCACGTTTCCCCTGGGGAGCCCGGCAGGGCTGCGGATCCACCCTCCCCATCCTCCAGCAGTGGCGACCCATCCCCGGGGGCCACAGGTAGGGCCTCGGTGCCTTCCTCCTCTTCTTCCTCTTGGCGCTGGAGGCTCTCTAGGCGCTCCTGCCGCTCTTCCATGAATTCCTGCGCCCCGTTCCCCACCAGCCTCACGGCATCCCCGACATGGGGTGGCCGATTCACGGGGTTGTGGTCGTAGGAGAAGAGGCGCAGGGCGGCGAGGCCGCTCAGGTCGGGGAAGCGGGCGATTCGGTTGCGATCCAGGTCGAGGACGCGGAGCTGCCCCATGCGCAGCAGTACCGGGGGAAACTCCTCGAAGCGGTTGCCGTAGAGCCAGAGCCCCCGCAGCCCAGTCATGCGGGGCAGCGCCGCGGGCAGCCGGGCCAACCGGTTGTCCCCCAGTTGCAGGCTGCGGAGCTCGGGGAGGCGCAGGAGGGCAAGGGGGAAGCGGGCGAGGAAGTTGCCCTCCAGCCACAGGCAGCGCAGGCTCTGCAGGCGGGCGAAGGCGGGCGGCAGCCCCTGCAGCCCGTTGCGGCCCAGGTAGAGATACGCTAAGCAGGGCAAGCGGCAGAGCGCCTCGGGCACCTCCATCAACTCGTTCCCGTCCAGCGCCAGGGTGCGGAGGTGCCGGAGCCCCGCCAGCTCCGCGGGCACTTCCCGCAGCCCCGCCCCGCTCAGGTAAAGCTTCCGCAGCTCCCGCTGCGCCCAGAGCGCGGCCGGGACCCGCCCGGCCCGCACCGGCAGCCGCTGCTCGGCCCCGTCCGGGCCCTCGGCCACGGCCGCCCGCGCCCCGCGCCCCGCGGAGCCGCCGCTGCCCATCGCAACGCGGGCAACGCCGTAGCCACGGCAACGCGCGGAGGCCAATGGGAAGGCGGGGATACCTGTGCCGAGGCCACGCCCACCCGGGATGCCACGCCCCCTCCAGACCCTGCCTGTACCACCATTGTTCTGCCCTGCCTGTGCTCTTCTTGTACCCCATTCTGTGCCACCATTGCTCTGTCATGCTGTGCTTGTACCCTGTCTAACCTGTGCTCTGCCTGTACCTCACCCTGTGCTACCACTGCTCTGCCCTGCCTGTGCCCTTCTTGTACACCATTCTGTGTCACCATTGCTCTGTCATGCCCTGCCTGTACTTCACCCTGCCCCGCCATTGCTCCACCCTGCCCTGCTTGTGCTCTGCCTCGCTCCTGCCTGCACCCTGCCTGTCCCCACCCCAGGCTGCAGCAGCACCTTGCTCCCCTCTCCTACCTCCCTGCCCATCATCTGTCTGTGCCCGCACTGCCCCTTCCCCTGCTGGGTCCCTCCATCAGGCTCAGCACTTCCCTGGGTACCAGGCTATGGGGGGGGTGAGTCCTTCTGTCCCAAACCCCCTGGCACCCCTGGGTGCTGCTGCACCCCCTCTGTGCCGTTTCCCACCCCATGAAGCCTCGTTAGTGCCCCATGGCCATGGAGGGCAGGGATGAACCCTACAAGTGACAATCCCATGGCATAGCTGCCACCTATCTCTTCCTCTCGCTGCCCACCCCAGCCAGCCCTGCCTGCTTTTCCTTGCCTGAAATCAGCTGTGTCATCCCAAAGGCAGCTCGGATAAACCGGCCTCATACAGCCCTCCAGTGGCTGTCAGCCAGACAGCACCCCCAGTTCCCCCCACCCTTCCCCCCAGATCCTTCTGCTCACCTTTGGCATGCAAGCAGCCCCCAAAATGATGCCTGTGGGCAGCCACCACTCCTCCATGGGGGTGACAATGCCAATAGCATTATGCCCAGGAAGGTTGCTCTGAAGTCTTTATTCCTCTATGCGGGAAGAAAGGGAATTTCCAGGGATCTGGGGATCCTCAGTGAAGCTGGGGTTATCCCCAAGGCTGGGACAATGGGAGGCATCACACCAGGAGGTGGTCAATGACATCCCCGAGCCCAGTGGGGTGGTTGTTGGTGCTGAAGCCACTGGGACGCTGGGGCTGGATTCCACCAATGGGTCTCACTATCCAGGTTGCATCCCAGGCTGAAATATCATGGATGGGGTGGTAAGGCTGGAAAACCCCCTTTGGGGGCTGCAAAACCCCCCACCCCACAGCCACCCCAAACTCACCTGGAACTGCAGGGGATGGGGTTAGAAGCGGGTCATATATTGGCCATAGTTAGTGGTGTACCCTGATGGCTCCTGTGGGATGGAGGCAAGTTGGGAACGCGTTTCCATGGGATGAGGATGGGGATAGGAATGGGACCATGCACCCACCATCCTGCCAGCAGCCTGCCGCCCCAGCAGCCTGGCCTGCGTCTTTCGGGTTGCTTCCAGCCTTTGGGAGACGAGGGATGTTGAGTGTCCCAGAGGAGGCAAGACCTGTGTGGGGACAGCTGGTGAGGATGAGGAGGACATAGAGGGATGGGGATGGACAATGGGATGGGATCCTCCTCACCTCTGTGCCCAGGCAGCTCTGTCCCTCCCGGGTGAAGCCACTGCCTCGCTCAGAGCCTGGCGGCAGCTTTGGAAGCGTCTCATTGCCCTGCAGGAGGATGGAAGGGGATGGTGGGATGGGGGGGTGATGGTGATGACACCTCAATGGGGTGTCCCCTCATCACCCCGTCCCCTCGCCTCACTTACGTGGCTGTGCACAGAGGGCAGGTAATCCCTTGTAGTGAGGCTGACGCTGAGCTGTGGGAGAGAAGAAGTGTCCTATGGGGTGCAAATGGGGGTGGAGGGGACTGGGAGGGAGAGAAGTGTCCCATGGGGTGCTCACAGGCTGGCCATGCTGGATTGGCAGAGGTGGCAGGAAGGAGCTGGTCCTCTTGGTGGCTTTGGTGAAGCCCGATGGCTCCTTGGTGCCAATGGTGACCTTCTGCAGGATATCTGTGGGGAGCAGGAGGGCAGGGAGGGAGTCCCATTGTCTCCGTTCCTGTCCTCAACCCTATCCATGCCATGGCATTACCTGGTGTCACAAGACCTGGCAACCCTGCATTTGGGGATGCAGAGGGATGGGTGATACAGGTCAGGGGGTCCCCAAACCCTCCCAGGGGTCTAAGATCCACCAATACCCCAAAACACCCTAAAGTTGGAGCTGGCCTTGGAACCACTGGCACCCAAAAACCCTCTTGGTGATGGAGCTGATCCCAGGACCACCAACATCCCAAAACCCTCCTGGGGATGAAGCTGGCCCCAGGACTACCAAAACTCTAAATCCCCATGGGGATGGAGCTGACCCCAGGACCACCATCACCCCAAATCCCCATGGGGATGGAGCTGACCCCAGGACCACCATCACCCCAAATCCCCATGGGGATGGAGCTGACCAGCACCCTAAAACCCTCCTGGGGATGGAGCTGGCCCCAGGACCATCAACACCCCCAAACCTTCCTGGGGATGGAGCTTATCCAGGGACCACCAGCACCCCAAGTCCATACCTGGCTGGAGAGGACCAGTGCAGCAGCTCTCGCTTACTTTGGGCCGTCTCTGGTGGAGCCTCATGTGCTGGGGACTCACCAACCCCACATGGAGGCAGGAAGGGGGGCACTCCTGCAGGTACCCACTCTGTGGCCGGTGGATGTGCCGGGGCAGGATGCCCCTGCCATCTGGAAGCCAGAGGGCCTTGAAGTGCTCAGCAGTGGTGGTCATGGCATCCTCGCAGTGGCTGCAGTGGAAAGCCACACGGATGTGATGGAGCAGCCCCAAAACTTGTCCTCTTTGTCACCCCAACCCATAAGCAAAGGTACCTACCCCTCTGCTACGCTGTGTGGGCGCAGCAGGCAGGACATGGCTGAGGGGTTGTTTGTCACATAGCCAGTAGTGCCTGTGTGGTGGCCAAGTTGGGGACGGAAGCCTGGCTGGCCTGGGTGACAGCAGGGAAAGAGGGATGAGCTTTGGGAATGAGCCCACCCCACTTTTAGCGAAGGTTTTGGGCCCCCTACCATAAGCCACGCCGTAGTTTGTGGCATAGAAGTCCATGAGGTCAGAGCTCCCGCCGGTGAGTGCCTTCTCCGAAGGGGACAGAGTGTCCAGCTTCACGGACCGCAGCTTGGTGCGCTGACCCACAAAGGGATAGGCATTCTCCATGGTCGGGCTCTTCTGGAGAGCAACTCCTTGCCTGACTAGAAAGTCTGGAGCCTATGGAATGCTCCTGTGGAAGGGAACGTTATGATGGGGACAGTGTTTCCTAGTAACGGCTAGGTCACGGAGTGTCGCGGCTGCATGGGTTCCGCTGTCACAGTGATACCTCACAGAGGGCACCAGGGAGTAGGATACCCCACTCCAAACTCCTCCAGGTCTCCCCCAGAAGGGGTTTCAAAGGGACAGGTAGGAGCTGGAGGCAGCAATGAGCTGGCACATGGAATTCCACCACCTTCCTCCTGAAGGCTGCCAAAGAGCAGAGCCCTGAGCTCACAGTGCAGAGGGAGCAGCCACAGCTTTATTCAGCATGACCTCAGAGTCCACAGGTGCTGCTGGAGGAGGAGGAGGGCCCCAGGGAGGGCAGCAGCATCACTGTTGTGAGCTTGGGGGCTCAAAGAGATATTCCAGGTCCGGCTGCCGCAGCCTCTGCTCCCTGTTCTTGTTCTTGGCGAAGTCCCGCAGCTTAGCCATCACCTCGCTCTCAAACTCCACTGGGGTGGGCTTTGCTTCTGGGGTACAAAGAGGAAAGGGCAGTAAAGGAAGGGCTGTGACCTGTCCCAAGGCACCCATTCTCATCCCAACAGCGATGGGATGGGAATGGGCAGGGCAGGCCAGGAGGGAGCTGCTCCGTACCTGTGGCCCAGTAGTAGATGTCCCAGTCATTACTGGGCTCGTTGATGAGGCGGTCGTAGAGGTTCAGCTGGTGCTCACTCATGTGGTGCAGGTTCTCCTTTGCAAAGAGGCTGCAGAGAGGATGGGTGAGGATGCATTGGGATGACTGGAAGAAGAGCCAGGCTGGCACCCAGCACCCAACACAGTGACAGAAGACATGAAGGAGCTGGGCCAAAGGATCTCCTCTCCATTAAACATTTCTCAAGCCCCAAAACACAACTGGTAGTGCCTTGTCTGTACATCCCAAAGGATTGCATACATCCTTCCCACAGGACTTTGGCTCAAACATCAGCCAGGAGCTTCCATACATGCCTGGCTCTGCCCAACCCTGTCCTGCAGCACTGATCACTACATCCAGTGTGGACCAGAGCAAAGCTCTTGCAGTAATTTCTCCCACAGGTCAGCAGTCACCCTGCAAGCAACATCCCATCTCCAGACGTTTGGATTCCAGCTGCACACTGAGCACCCTACCAAACACTTTGCTACAATATTCAGGGCTCTTCATGGAATCCTGGAATCAACCAGGTTGGAAAAGACCTTTGGGATCGTCCAGTCCAACCACTCCCCAGCACTAACCCATGGCACTGAGGCCTTGTCTCCACGGTGTGTGAACACTTGCAGGGCTGGTGCCTGCAGCCCTGCCCTGGCAGCCTGTTCCAATGCCTGAGCACCCTCTGGGGAACAAACTGGTCCTCAGCTCCATCTAAACCTGCCCTGGGGCAGCTTGAGGCCGTTTCCTCTTGTCCCATCCCTTGTTCCTTGGGAGCAGAGCCCAGCCCCTCCTGGCTCCATCCTCCTCTCAGGCAGCTGTAGGGAGCCATCAGGTCCCCCCTGAGCCTTCTCTTCTCCAGTCTGAACCCCACAGGTCCCTCAGCCCTTCCCCATCACACTTCGGCTCCAGGCCCTGCACCAGCTCCATTCCCTCCTCTGGCCCCACTCCAGCACCTCAAGGTCTCTCTTGCAGTGAGGAGCCCAGAGCTGAGCACAGGATTCGAGGTGCGGCCTCACCAGTGCCAATGTTACCTAAAAACCTTCAGAGATACCTTCAGGGAGCTCAACTAGAGCTCACCTCAATCAGCTTTTCCCCCTTAGCTCTCCAGGGCTGATGTTCTCTCTCCTGCTCTCTTGTCCCTGGCCCTGTCTGCAGGGCACAAACTGTCAGGGGCACCCTGGGGAAAGGGCAGACACTGGGGACATGGACACAAGGTGGAGTGTGGCCGAGGAGCAGGGATGGAGAATGAGCAGCCCACAGCTCACCTGAGCAGGATGCAGTTCTCCAGCATCCCCCTCTTGCGGCTCTCATACAGCAGCCGGGCTCTCTTGGTCTCCAGAGGCTCGTCTGGACGCTCCTGCCAGGGGGGCAACGGGATCTCCAGCAAATCCTTCCCAGATTCCGATGGGGAATCCCCTCGGTAGCCACGCTGCAGCAGCCCTGGGCCCAGGCCCCGCCGGCACAGAGTCCACACGGGCAGGGAGCAGAGCTGAGAGGGACAGGAATGGTGCAGGGACGTCAGGCCGAGCACACATAGAGCCCCCAAGCCCTGCTGGCTGTGATCCCCATCCCATAAACCCCCCAGATCCTGCTGCTCCCATCATCTCCCATATGCTCCCCAGACTCTGCTGTCCCCAGTCCCCCATCTATAACCCTCCAGAACATCTTGCCCCTCCCCCCATCCTACACTCTTTCCTTCAAACCCCTACATAACCCCCCAGACACTCTTACCCCCCAACCCTCCATTTAACCCCCTAAATGCTGCCCCTGACCCCCATCTGTAACCCTCAGACCCTCCTGCCCCGCTAAACCCCCATATAACCCCCTAAATGCTGCCCTCTATGCCCTCACATAACCCCTCCCATCCCCTCCTGTTCCACCCCACCTTACAAAGCCCTAGCCCCTGCTGCCCCCCCGACCTCCATAGAACCCCTCCCAGACACTGCTGACCTCCAAGCCTCCATCTAGAACTCCCCAGACCCTCTTGCCCCCCCGATCTCCCACATAAACTCCCCAGATACTGCCTCCAGTCCCCCCAACCCTGCTG
The DNA here is from genome assembly GCA_002631895.1 of Agapornis roseicollis. NCBI lineage: Eukaryota > Metazoa > Chordata > Aves > Psittaciformes > Psittacidae > Agapornis > Agapornis roseicollis. Next base: position 3 of record NDXB01020301.1, on the reverse strand, counting down.
GTC
>NDXB01020300.1:151942-165264 GCA_002631895.1 Agapornis roseicollis | reverse complement strand
CATGTGGGTCAGTGTCAAATGCTTTGCACAAGTCCAGGTAGATGACATCAACTGCTCTACCCCTGTCATCAGTTCTGTAGACCCATCAGAGAAGGCCACCAAATTGGTCAGGCAGGATTTCCCCTTAGTGAAGCCATGCTGGCTGCCACCAAGCACCTCCTTGGTTTTCATGCGCCTTAGCATGCCTCCCAGGAGAATCTGCTCCAAGATTTTGCCAGGCACAGAGGTGAGACTGACTGCTCTGTAATTCCCCGGGTCATCCATTTTCCCCTTCTTGAAAATGCGGGTTATATTTCCCCATTTCCAGTCTTTGGGAACTTCACCTGATTGCCATGATCTCTCAAATATGATGGACAGTGGCTCAGCAACTTCACTGGCCAGCTCCTTCAGGACCCGCAGATGGATTTCATCAGGTCCCATGGACTTGTGCATGTTCAGGTTCTTAAGATGGTCTCAAACCAGATCCTCTCCTACAGTGGGCCCAAGGTCTTCATTCTCACAGTCCCTGCATTTGCCTTCCAAGACCTGGGTGGTGCTGTCAGAGCCTTTCCCATTGAAGACCGAGGCAAAGAAGTCATTCAGAACCTCAACCTTCTCCAAATCCTGCATAGCCAATTCACCCGATAGCTTCTGGAAGGGGCCTAAGTTGCTCCTGGTCAGTCTTTTATTCGCAATGTACCTATAGAATCCCTTCCTGTTATCCTTAACATCCCTAGCCAAGTTTAATTCTAACTGGGCCTTAGCTTTCCTCACCTGGTCCCTAGCTTCCCAAACAACATCCCTGTATTCTTCCCAGACCACCTATCCTTGCTTCCACTCTTTATAAGCCTCTTTTTTCCTTCTAACTTTCCTCAGCAGCTTGTTATTCCATCCATGGAGGTCTCCTGGCCCCCCTGCTGCACTTGCTTCTAGTCAGGACACAACACTCCTGGGCTTGTAGCAGGTGATCCTTGAATATCAACCAACAGCCTTGGGCCCCCCTGCCGTCTAAGGCTATATCCCATAGAACCTTACTGAGCAGGATCCTGCAGAGGCCAAAGTCTGCTCTGTTGAAGTCCAGGGCAGTGAGTTTGCTGCACAGTCTTCTCACTGTCCTGAGGATCTCAAATTTGACCATCTCCTGATTGCTACATCCAAGGCAGCCCTGTTGCATCACATTCCCAACGAGCCCTTCCCTGTTGGTGAGCACAAGGTCAAGCAGGGCACCTCTCCTTGTGGGCTCCTCTATTGCTTGCAGAAGGAAGTTGTTTTCCACACAATTGAGGACCCTCCTGGATTGCTTGTGCTGGGCCGTACTGTCGCTCCAACAGATGTCAGCGTGGTTGAAGTCCCCCATGAGGACAAGGGCCTGTGAGTGTGAGGCTGTTCCTATCTCTCTGTAGAGTGCTTTGCAGGAGTTTTGGCACACTTCATAGGACTTTAGCATTGCTTAGAACTGTTAATAGGCCGTCTAGAGAAGTTAGATCGATTTAGAGCAGTGTGCAGCTGCTTAGTGCTGTTCAGTCTTACAGGACTTCAAAGAAGTTTCAGCAGCTGTTTCTCTGAACAGGACTTTGGGAACTACAGGAAGGCGTTCTAGAGCAGTTGCAAGGAGACTGAGCAGGGTTTGAGATCTTTTTTGAACCATTTTATTGCTACTCAGACACATTGCAGGACAGTATAGTGCATTTTAGAGTATTCTTTTAAAGGAGCTTTTTAAAGGAGTTCAGACTGGTTTAGTGGCACCCTAGAGTGGTTTAGAATCAGTTAAATTATTTATAGAGGTGTAATTTATGGGGTTTAATAATAGCTCATCAGGGGCATTTTGTAGCTGTCTGGTAGTATTTTAAAGGAGTTTAGAGCACTCAAAGTATATTGAAGCAGTTCTAGAGATTAAGAAGACCAGGAAATTCAAGGATCAATAGACAGAATTTCTAGATAAGATCAGATGAATTACGAAGAAAATTAACTCTACCCCAGCCAAAACCAAAAGTAATATCACATAGGGAAAATATTTTTTTGTTGCCACGTGCCAAAACAGTGGACTCAAATATCTATTAAGAACTCTATCAGCTACATTATTCAAATACCTGATTTGCTGAGGTAACTTAACTACAAAAGCCAAAGGCCCTGCAAGTTTCCACCAGACTTTGTTTTTGCTGTGTTAAAACTTCCAACAGTTTCTACACCGACTGCAATTTACCACCCTCATCCTTTACTTCTCCTTTCCCCAAATCACATTTCTCCCTATCTATACACAAATTTAACATCTGTACTTTCCCATTTATCAAATTATCACAAGTGCAGTTTCTGTTGGCCATAAATAAATTTATCCAGATATAATTTTCATTCAAAGACAGACCCAAGAACAAATATGAAGCGTCCAAGCCTGAATTACAGCAGACATTAAAAAAGAAAACACCTGTGAAAGTGGTGAAATTCTGTTAAATACTGTCTTGGCTGACTGGTATTCAAAATACACCAACTGAGAAGCTGATGTGATGTCATTATATGTAGAGCATCTACCCCATTTTCTTTGTCCTAAATCTAAAGGTGCAAAAATCAAAAGCAATACTGACCTCTCAGATTTTAGATTTGAGCTTGAAACTGTTAAACTGGCTATCAGTTCTGCCTGGAAGCTTGCCAGTTTAACTCTTTCAGAACTGAGCATAGCCTGGAGGATTTTCCTAATTTAGGATTTTCTTAGCTGACCTACACAGACATTCAGACTGGTGTGTCTGCTGTATAAAAGACGTTTAACATGCAAAGGTATTAATATTTTAGATGTTAAGGTGCTTAGATGCTTAGTCTTCCCATTGGCAGTCAACTAATACATACTAGACTATATTCAAATGTAAGGGTTTAGAAATAGAAGGAATAATCACTGTACACTGAATCCATTAGTGAGCTAAAAGTCATTGGCAACAAGAGATATTTTGAGGGACTTTTGTATTAAAGTAAAATTCACCTCTGAACACAACCAACAGTGCCACCTGCTGCAGAATCTTGAAAAATGAGAAAGCCCAGATTCTGAAAGAAACTTAGCTGTGGAGGCCTTACATTCATGATCTAAATAACAAAAATGCCCTCTAAAACCCACACCCACTACCAAAATCCCCACTGTTACAAAATATGAGAAGTTCTGGTATGATCCATACTCATGGAAGTAAGATCAGGAAGAAGCTTAGGAAACAAACCCTCAGCTAGGATAACACAGATTTGTGCTTAGGGGTTAGCTGGATTAATAGGCCACAAAGAGAATACTTTCCTACAGCCATGCACCACCAATGCCTGTGTGCTGACAAATACGTTCACAAATAGATTTCTAGGGCTTCACATTCATGTTACCCAGCTGTACTTCACACTATCCAGTATATATGACAGTGGACCTCAGCTCATCCTGCTGGAAAGCTATTACAATAGACACCCATAGGAAGAAGCTCACCAGTTCAGTTTCAGTTACCTTTTTGGGAAAAGTGGAAAATATTATTTTAGGAGAACATTTCCTATAAGATATTGATCATTATGCTCTGGCTTTGTTTTCATCATCTCTGCACATCTTCTCAGGTCCCTTGGACTCCATAGGAAAAGCCTGGGATTTCTAGAGCAATTTCTCCATACCTTTTCCAGACTCATGAGGCTATTCTCATAATTTCATAATAATCCTTCAGCAGAGTCAGGAACTCAACCTAGGCCCTGGGCAGAAATGCTGCCAGGTGATCCCATGCATCAGATAGACAGACTAGAGAAAGATTAAAATGAGAGGGAAAAAGGGAGGCAAAAAAGGAGGGAGGGAAGAGAAGAAAGGGAAGAAGGGGGTCAAAGCAGGTGAAGAAAAAGAGAAGGAAAAAGTTACCTTAAAAGTCTAGGATCAAAGAAAGAAAATGCAAAGCCACGGTGCTCCTGCCCACAAAGACAGGGCAGAGGGTATCTGCCCAAGGGACTGCTGGAAGATGCACATACAAAAATTACTCTTGCTGAAACCGATACTGAACTCCTACCTTCATCTGGAGAGGCTATCTAGGGAGGTGAGACTTGGGTTGCTGCTGTGGTAACACTTCTGTTGTGTAGTTTTTATCTCCTTTGTTTCTCTGTATTGCTAGAGAGCATTATTTGTGGTATGGATTGTTGGTGCCTTCAATCAGTAAGTGGCTGCTCTCCTTAAGGCTGTTATTTTGAGCCCTCTCTTTGAGTAATGTTCTTAAATGATTGATGCTTGGCTCTTTCCTCTTCAGAGTTGTGTTTGCAAAGGTGGTGTATTCTCTCTCACTTTTAATATTTATAAAATGGAATTTGCTAGAAGCCTTCTCTCTCTTTAGAGCAAGGAGATAGGAGGCTTCTTTTGGGAGATGAGTATTTAGGAAATCACAATTCATCTAACAACATATAAAGACACTTTTGCTGCCCTGGACTATTATTTACAGTAACATCACATGCTCAACTTCTTTCTTGTGAAGTGAGGGTTTCTGCATCAGCTGATAAGTGCATGTTTGTAAAAGCAAATGCCATTTGTATGTGAAGAGTCTCAGCTCTTTTAAATGAAGATAATTATCAAACACAAGGCTAACTGATGTTCTGACAGGCTTAGGCAGAAATGCAAAACTGGGGCAGTGAGGTTGAAACCACTTGTTAGAACTCACGAGTGGCCAGACTGGAGATAGATGCATCCCTCACTCACAGTTTTTTCATACTACACTACAGCCTTGTCAGTTACAAGGACATGACTCAAAGTTATCATTAACCATACTGCAACAAAACATCTTTTCCCATGCTTATCCAATTCTGACACAACCAGGTCACTGGAAAAGGTTTATCTCTTCTGTGCAAGTAGTTTATGCTGACCTGTAGGGATAAAGGAACTTACAAGAAGACTGCATTGATTTGACAGCAGCTGTTGTCTTGTTGCTGCAGAGCAGAAGTAAGCATTTTTCCTATGTAGCATGTTGCTTAAGGGCTTGTCTGGGCTTGTTATAGATAGGGTCTACAAAGAAAACAAATGGAAGTCACAAGTGACCATATCACAGGCTTGTCCTTACACTTATCCAATGGAAGCTGTCAGCCTGAAAAGTCACTACTGAAATACAAGCTTACCCCAGTATTCTGTGCAGAAGTGCCTGCTGAAAAAGTAAAGCTAAGCCACAAACCATATGCTTTTATGTGCTTGTGCTCTTACCTCTACTCCCTGAGTTTAAAGCAACAGTACAGAAAAACACTTTGTAAGCTATCCTAGAAAATACCAGCTAAGTCCGAGACATGCATTTATGACATTAAACACAAATGTCGTAGGATACCTTTGAGACCTTATTATTGCTGTATGCTGTTGAACTTCCCTGTTGTATGTCCTGCAAACTACTGGGACCTCAAGGTGCTAAAACAGTTCTTCCATGTTATTTTCCTATGTAAAGGGCAAGGGGTACAGTTAGCATTCTCAGAGTTTCCTCTATTTGGAGGTACCAGTGAGATTGTGTGTCAGCTTTCTTCATAATCCCTTCCCCATCCCCCTAATTATATACAGCTTAGGTATGTATGTTATGTACAGAATTCATGTCCTCATGCCTGCCCTACTGTCTTTTCCAACTGTTGACATGTTCTGTCAATGTATATGTGAAAAACAAGAATGTTGGAAACCAACCCCTCAGGAAAACACTGATGATTGTTCTCCAACCTCAGGCTGCTCCACCAGGAACAGTTAGCTCTTTGTCAGGGACATCAGCTGGACACACACAAACTGACTGGGGGTTTGTTCTGGGCCTCTCTGCTTCTGAAACAAAACAAGAATCCACAGCGGGCTTGTGTTTATCTACAGATTAATTGCCCCCCTTTCATGGCAGTACTTCTGTGTGCTCATGATCGGGGTAAATTTGTTGAGATTTGCCAAACTTTGTGGCTGGGTATACAATCTTACTTGACCTTCTCTATGCTGGAGAAAGTAATTACTAGCACACACCTGACAGGAATGTTAAGGTGACAGAGTAAGAAAACAGCTAACCTTACACAAGCACATGCCTTTGCATGCTTGTTAGGTCCTGAGCAAAGACCATGAAGTGGCAGCTTCTGCTTCTGCAGAATGCCCTGCTGGTTTTCCTGACTGACCCAAGCAGAAGACAGGTAAAACTGAGAGAAAGTTTACTCTATAAAGTAAGAGTACAAAGCATGCAGAGAACTAGTTCTACATTTCAGGCCTTAACATGTTATAATAGGCTCCATTAGTAAACCACTCTCTACACCACCTCGCTTCAGTGACATTAGAGATGTGCAGTTTGATGTGCCATGGTTTGGTTTTTTATTTCCCCTTTCAGAATAGGAGTGTATCACACAGCATCCTGATGAAGTTCTCTGCAAGCAAAATGTGTTTCCTGTTAAAAGTCATTCCCAGCTGTTGATTTCAGATGTTCCAGACAGCTCAGCTGATTTCAGCTGCAAGGGATTTGTACAAACCATGACAAACATGGGAGGTGTTATCAGAACTCAAACTGTGAAATTTAATCTTCCCTATTGTGCTCGTACCTAAGTATGTCTGAAGCTGCAGCTGGTTAAATGAAGAGTCCAGCTTCACTCTGTGTACTATAAGCAGGACAGAATTTCACAATAGCTTTGTATAATCCCTTTGTGCAGATAATTCAAGAGCTAGGGGGGCTGATTAGTCTCAAATACCACTCAAAACAGACAGCCATTGTATAACACTATCTGTCTTTCATAACATGCCAGCAGAAGTCTCATGAGGATGGCCTCAGCTTAGTTTGCAGCCAGATTTCTACCTACCATTTTACCCCTGGGGTAAAAACAAAAAGCTGTCATTCTGTACAACCACTCTCATGTAACCCATGTTTGGGGGGGAATGTTATTTATGTGAAATTCTTCCTCCTGCAAGCACAAAACCTGTCTCTGACCCTGACATAAGCAGGCACAAAGCCATAGAAACCAGGGGAAGTTACACAAGGGTGCAAAACTGTTTATGGGGCCAGATCACACACTGGATCTAATGTTGCCTTGTGGGCAGTAGGTGGGGCTTTTGGCATTTGCGGGGGAGCTCTCCAATGAGAGCCAGAGGAGGCAAAGGCTGCAACCATTTGGTTTTGTAACAGCATCTCCATCCAGTAGGGCTGAGGCATGGGTGGAGTTTGATGAAACTAAACTATACACTGACAAGCAGCATCTTGTACAGCCTCAGAAGGACAGACTGCAATAGCTAGAAGGATAAGGACAGCCTAAAATGTAAGTATGTCTACTTTCTCCACTTTCTTAATGTAATTAATGGCCTGTGGAATGGCATGTTCTGGCCACGTTTTACTTGTGGCATCCTTTAACCTATGAAAATGCCTACTATACTTCCTGTCCCTTTGGCCCGCGTGTTAACAGCTGCAGAAAAAGCTTTAAAAACAAACAAAAAGCCTAGAGTACTATTTATACGAATGGATGGAAATCTCAAACGAGCTTTCCTGTACGTCTAAAAATTAACTGTAAATATTTGGAGGATTCTTCTCAGTTTGTCTCTCCACCCCTACCCCCCAAAGCATTGTTTCATGTAACTAAAAAAACATCTTGCATGCAGTCACCAACAGTACTGGTCACAAAGTTACACAAGATAGAGCTGTGAGAGTTAACCAACCCTTAAGAAAAGGTATGTGGGAGAGGTGCCGGAATTGGCAAGTTCAGAGAAAAGGCAGCTTGTATAGCAGCTACTACAACAGCATGTGTTGGAACAGAGAAATGTTTATTTTTCTGCTTTCTAACATACACCCAGGGAGCACATGAAGAGGAACAATGTGTTTTCTATCAACTTCTAGCAAGGAGAAAGTGAACTGCCAGCAAAGCAGCATCTTTGCTTTTGAAATGGCAATGGATAAAAAATTACTACAGGAAGTTTTAGTATAATTGTTCATATTTGCTTCTATTAAAATTATAGGATTCCTGCATTATTGAATTCTAATACTGTTGACAAAAAGTGTATTAGAGTGCAACTGTCCAGTTTGGTTGGGACCATAAAGCAGTCTCTGGTGAGCAGTCATCCTGGTAAAGGCTGCTGAAGATGTATCTTCAGGCTGGGACAAGGAGGGGCACAGAGCCTGCTTCTGACTGCTATTATCGCTGTCCTGCTATGTGGTTCTCCCACCTTCCTTTGCCTTCAAGTGACACCTGAAAAAGCTCAACACTGAGTGCTCTGTGCACTACTTATTTTAAGGACTGTTAAGTTAACTCAGTGCCTGCAGTTTGTTGGTTTTTTTGGTGTTTTGTGGTTTGTTTTTTATAAAAGCTTTTCAACCTCATAGATCCCAAAGACAAAACTTCTTGTAGCTACCTCTAAACTAGAGTGCAGGAGGGGATTAACAGTATTGATCAGTAGTCTGCATATCCTAAGAAAAGTAAACAGGTAAGAAAGTAGTCAGGTAGCATAAAGCAGTTCCTGATTTTACAAAAGAAGCCATGGTCTTATAGTCACAAACCATCATTTTAAAAGATGACATACCTTAAAGACATTAAAAATTATTATTACAAATTATGAATGGTCCATCGTTCATAGTTATGATACCACTGGAACACAAAACATTGTTATGCACCTCAAGAACAGACCTTGTCTTAGCTGGCAGTCCTAGATAACAGCATTTCCTCTTGCTGCCCAGCAACATGTATTGCAGATGGGACATACTGTGAACAGCATCAGTGCACCTGTACTACTACAAGCCCATGAAAAAAAGTAGAGCCATGAGTGACAGGGCAGTGGCTTCTTGTTGTATGGGCAGCTATAAGCAGTTGAAGAGGCAGAGATATAAAAAATAATTTCAAAGTTTGCTCTGTTACCCAAGAAACATACAATTAAGTTGATACTCTGCGAAGACAATGTACTACAATTTAAGAATCAAGATACCTGCTCAATGAATTACATGCTGTCTTTGCAACATGAAGCATAAAGGACATTGTAATGCATTACAAAGCAGAGTTTCTCATGTAGGTTGTGCACTACAATCTGCCTGGTAACAGCAAAAATCATAAATGAAGGCTGCTAAAATCTCAAGACTTTTAACCAGATGTGGTTAATTCAATAGTGATTTTGATGATTTCCACTTGCTTTGTTTTGGAAGTGAGAGGCAGTTCAGTGTTACATGTTTCTGGTTTTTCCTTCCATGTGAAGGCTACCTAAGTAAGTAGCCTTCACATGCTATTTTATTTCTATTCATAAATCCAGAAAATCTCATCTATTGATAGGACTCCAAGGCTAAAGGCCTTCAGAAAAGCATCAGATATTATGAGAGACCCAATAAATTTATGAGCAGTCAATACCAGAGTACACATCAACACCAATACCTTTTCCCCAGAAGCAAACTGGCTGAACTCTTCAAATCTTTCTTACTTACGGATTTCCAGAAAACTGCCACTTGCAGACTCTCAACTCTCTCTTTTGCAGCCAGGAAAAGCCTCCACTTACAGAGAAGCAAAGGCAGCATATCCTGAAAGATGAACACACTCCCGCATCAGTGTAATTTTTTGGTCCTGGTTCGCTCAGGGCTAAAAGGATTTCATCCCTTCTGGTGGAATCATTGGAGATAAGCAATAGAATTCAAGCCTTTTATTATTCCAGAGAAAATCAAAATATTAGGCAAAAAACCCTAGTGCTTTCTTCTGCCCCATTTATACTGTATTGATTGAAGAGAGGCCAATGAACTGCATCTGCCTTTCAGCTCTGGCAAGATGATCAAATCCTTCAAGCAAACCTTCCTTTCCCTGGATCTGCAGTCCCCTCGGTGGAGCTCAACAGAGACAATGGTAACTGCTAAAGCACAGGGGAACAGAGACCTCTAGAGTACTGCAAGGCTAAGGTGGATTTGGGATTGTCAGATGACCATAGGGGACCTAGGAAAGTCAAGACACTGCTCACACCTTATTGCAAGCAGCGAGAGGTACACCTATTTATAAGCTCTGAGGAGCTTAGCCTAAGGCAAAGAATGGTTTTGCAATAGAAGCGTCAAACAGTTTGACACTAGGGGTACGCCTAGAGTCTGCAGCAAAGAGGTCGCTCAGTGTTCTCATTAAACAGTATTTTCATGTGGATGTGGAAAAAGTAGCTATTATGTCATTTCAATACTCATCTCCTGGTTACTGTGACTTTTACTACCTTTCAGGCAAAGGATTATGAACTGCGTCAGTATGAGACAGCAAAGTGGGTCAGCACAGTCATTAGGGGAGAAACCCAGAAGGAGGCAATGCGTCAGGGCTTCTGGAAACTCTTCCACTACATCCAAGGGAAGAATGAGAAAGGTACAACCTACTGGTTTTGAAATGAGAGAAACACAAAGAGATGAAGCTGCATAGCATAAAACACACCAGGTTCCCTTTCCTGGTCTAACTCATGACTCCATTGGGCCAGTATACCTGCCAGGCTGCTTTAGTATCTACTTTTACTGTAAGTCTGCATCACCCTTTAAAACAGCATTCAGGCACTACTCTTACTTGCAACTTAAAACAGCTTTTCATCCTCTCCACTAGAAATGAAGATTGACATGACTGTGCCAGTGACATGCCTGATAAAATCTGGCTGTGCAGACTTCAAGGTCTCCTTCTTTGTTCCATTTGAACACCAGGACTCCCCACCACAGCCCACTGACTCTGATGTTTTTGTTGAAGAGAGGAAGGCAGCAGCCATCTTTGTCCGGTAAGCAGCACCGGCACAGCTTGTAAATGAAGCTAGCTACGGAAAGGGGCTCATCATTAGGAATCTGGACTACTCTTTAAGAGTTTATTTCTAACCATGCATATATTCCTGCTGTTGAAAGCCCTGAACAGCAAAACCTGAGCATTTGCAAATCTTTCTTAAGCTTGGGTGCCCCAAGAACAAAGAAATTACCAAGCTTCAAAACATCAATTTCTCAGCACTTACCTATATTGCATTGAATGGGTTTCATAGAAATGCAGCCTACAGAATCCTCTTGGACATATGCTGAGCTACAGGACAACTAAATTACTCTTCTAGACCTTTATAATTCCAGACCCCCACAAAACCTGCCCAGCAGTTCATTACAGAAAATACAAGTTACACTTGCTCTCCTGCATGTAATAAAGCCACAGCCTTTGTCAGCCAATACTCCCTGAAGTGCAACCAACTTATTTTTTGGTGGGGTGGGGGGTGGTGGGGGTGGTGTGTATTTTTAATTCTAAGCTTTTAAAATAGCATACACCACCATATGCTCCCTGACAGCTAGCTCCACAGTTTACCTAGTAACTACAAACTGCATCAGAAGTGCTCAAGCACTGTATGCAGTTTCCATCTGTGAAAAGAAAAAGCAGGGACTTAAACTCCTAACAGAAACTCTCTCCCTTTCACTCTAACCAGGTCCTTTGGTGGATTTGCCTCCCCAGAAAAATATGCTGAGGAAGCTGAAGCCTTGGCCAGAATCTTAAAAAACAAAGGCCAACCATTCCATGAAGACTTCTTCTATACTGCAGGCTATGACAGCCCCTTCAAGCTCTTTAACAGGCACAATGAAGTGTGGTATTTTAAAAAGTAATATAATGGGGGTGGGGGGGTGGGGGGGTGGTGGTGTTGGGAATCAAGGGGCTACTAATCATCTCTGGATGTAAAAAAACACATTAATGGCTTTTGCTTTAGTGCAGAAGAGATTTAATTTCTATCTGGACACAAGATCATGCCTAATTGTTTCGAGGATGAAATACTATTCTTGCTAAAGATACCAGCTTTCTTCAAGATGCAACTTTAATTCAGGTAGAATGTAGGGAGTGGGAGACATGACAAACCTATTCCTCTTATTAAAAGGTTCTAGGGAACACCAGTTTGAAAATATTCCTGCAGAACAGCTCTGATGTTTAGTTCTACTTCTCATTAGAAGTACTATAGCGTTAGCTCATGTTACAGAGAATGAGCTCTTCATAGAGCTGACTTTTCTCACATCAGTATCACTCCTGAGACAGCAAAAATATGGGGGAAGTTAAACCATTTTTTCAGATAAAAGCCTCCTATTAATGAGTTCTGGGAAGCAGCAATGCCTTAGCAGGCCTCAGTGCCTCACAAGCAGTGACTGTTTTAAAACTTTTCAGAGCAAATACATAGTGTTTAGTTATCACAAAACATAGTAATTACTACTTTGATTTAGCTTTGTCCAAATCTTCATTTAGTCCTGTCAACTGCAGTCTGTAGACTAGCAGTATCTGATACTAGAGACCCTTGCAGGACTAGCATTCAAACTAGACCCTGCTCTAAAACATCTGAAGCTTTTATCAGGTAGCCAAGAGGTGTTTCACAGGAAGCCGTTCATCAGAAAATTCACAACAACAGCTAGAGTTTACAAACTTTTATTGGTACCAATCAGTATCAGTGAAGCATAACTGGTGTGGTAAAAGAACTCTTGGGCTTTTTTAGTGCTGTTCATGCAAGTGTAATGCAGTATTCTGCAATCTTCCACCTATTAAGACAGACAGAAGAACCATTTATAAGGCATCAGATCAGCATAATAAACTTGCTTGGAACAACTCAGACCTTAGACTTTCATCTCTGTTCAGTGAGAGAGTTCAAGCTGAGGTTATCATCATTCGTTCCAGCAAATAAATTTCATCATTACTAGTTATACTCACCTTCAGTTCTTCATAATTTCAAAGTTACTTCCTCACCTAGAATAAGAAACCACAATTAAATCTTGCAGTAGCACAACTATAAAAACTCCACAGCAACTTTGTAACCTCAGAGAAAAGTGGAACGGAAAGTGTAATATCACAGTAATTCATTTGGCAGAATCAAATTTCATCAGTGGCTACAAATACACCCAAAATTTCTTTAACAGAATTCATCTACTGTGCGGTCTTACCCAATGAGGCTGCAGATGGCATGGTCCTTTCCTGAGAAAGAGACAAGTTGTTTCAGAATAACAGACATCACTATATGCAAGTTTAATTATCTGTGAAATTCTACTCTAACTTTACTTAGGAGGCTGCACTTCAGGTGGCAGCTGACAACTTCAACCTGTAACACCCAGATAGGATATACAAAGCTTACAAGTCATAACTGAACTGGAAATACAGATTACTGTAAAAACTGGGGAAAAGTACAAAGCTACTTGCCTGTGTTACTCTCTCCCCATAGTTACTTTCATTGAGTTTTGATATTTAAAACAAGTTTCATAGAAATTACCTTGAAAACCTATCCTTAAAATTTAGAACCAGTCTGTTGGAGGAAGCACATTTGTATAGCAATTACCTAGAACTTGATTCTATCTACAGAGCACCAACATTAGCAAAAACTACTGACTGACAACCACAGCATATAGGTTGGATGTCTGGGTGGTTTTTTTTGTTTATGTTTTTTGGTTGTTTTTTGTTTTTTTTTTTTTTTTTTTTTT
>NDXB01020300.1:124116-151870 GCA_002631895.1 Agapornis roseicollis | reverse complement strand
TTTGGTTTTTTTTTGTTTTTTTTTTTTTTTTTTTTTTAGAGTGCAGCCACATAAATATGAATTTTTATGAGTTATATTCTGCTACTGTGCATTCTGCCATACTACACCATCAACATTTCATTGGCTAAGTCTCCACTGATTAAGCTCCTTTATTATTTCCAATGTGTAGACATCCAATAATAAACTTCCAGTTTTCAGCCATTGAAGCTACACCTTTTCCTGTAAGAACTACAAAAAGTTTACTACTTAGTACAGCTCAGGAATTGTCTTATCTGCCCAGAAAGAGCCTGTTGCTTTTAAGTTCAACTCAGACCTACACAGAAGTGCATTCTTGCTTCAAGCACATCATATTTATTCCCACAGTAGCTGAGTTAGATAATCAAAATACAACAGGAAGACAAATCAGATCTGTTATAGGAGTAATGAATAATTTTAGGCACTTGGGCAGAAAACCAGTAAGTATTACAGTAATTGATCAAACCTGACCTACTGGACACTTACCTCAGACATGAGTTTTGTTTCTCACACAAACTCCCCATGAGCTTCAGTCTGTAACAAGAAATTCTATTAACACATTCTCCTTGGCAGTGCTTCAAGAGTTAGTTTTAATGTGAGTACTGTTTCAGCACAAGAGTCCTCCTCAGCCTCTTTCAGAGAGATTCCCATTGATTAGAATTAATCATCACAAACAGTACATGCTTTGAAAAGCTTCATATTTTGTTACTTTTGTTTCTCCTTTGAGATAGACCAGACCTCAGCATTTCAGACCTTATCCCCAACTACATCTTGATTCACAGCACTACTCCCTGCAAAAGCCTACTAGATTTAACCAGCAAAGTTAAACCAGCAAATAATTGTTCTGGCTTTGGTCAGCACAGGCTCTGCACTGCCAGGTCACCACACATTCTTATTCCTAGTAATCCTAGCCCATAGCAGTTAGGTATTTCAATGGGGTCCATGCTATTTTTCTGCTGCAAAAAGCAGTAAAGATTTTCAAATAGCAGAAAAAAGGTTTCTCTCTTTTACTTGGGGCAACTGAGAAACAGCTTACCAAGTAAGAATCATCTGTCACAAAGCATCCAGTAGTTCTCCCATTCTCAAATCTAGGATAAACCATTAGGAAAATGAAATGTCAGTCCAACATTTATATTACTCTAGAGCCTACTTAAGACTTCCAGAAACTATGTCTTACTGCTGGGATTATAACTATCTTAGTACTGTCTGTTTGAAGTATGATATTCAGTCCCTAGCACCTTGGGCAAGTGAACCCTGCAGTCTGCTGGTGATCTGTGATCTACTGGTAGAGGCAAATCCTCAAGGAACCTTCTAAATGCTTCAGCTACACTGCAATTAGAGGCCAATATTTAATACATTCCCCATCACTTATCACACAGTTCTGACCAGTCACGTGCATTTGCTGGCAACTTACTTTTGCTGACAGACTACCAACAGCACTTCACAGCTTCACCACAGCACCCCTGGAACAAAGCAAAGCATCAGGACCAAGCACAGGCAAGCACATGAGAATGAAATCTAACCAGGTGCCTGAAGTCAGATAGAGCTAATTGCAGACCTCCATGACTGAAGTCAAGATACTCACATCTCATCACACAGGCAGCTCACAAATTACTAGATAGCTATCTGTATCTGCTGCTGCTTTAAAGATAACACTGCAGTGTGCAAGGCAGGAAATACACAAACAGTGCAATGTGATCAACTTTGAGCTCACAGGCAGCGAGAGCTGAGCTATGTCAATGCTGCACTTTACCCAGCAGTTTTCCCCTTAAGCATCCTCCTGTTTTGGCTGAGATGCAAACAGCAACCAACACTGGCCCCTTGTCCTCCACACCTCAGCCCCACCAAGCTTACATGCAATTGCATACTTCATTCATGGTGGGTTTTTTATGCTAATATTTACAAAGTTAAAACAAGTACTTACATTGCAGTGGCAAACTCTGGAAGCCTGCAAAAGAAAATCTGCTGTTAGGTAAGGTCCAGAAGAAAGCTTTCACATAAGAACAGTTCCAATGAAATAACTGTATCAGTGTTTAGTCACATTTTATCCTCATAGGGATCAGAGACCTGATTCAACATCATCTACAGTTCAGTGCAACAGTCCCACCCCCTTCCACAAAGGGAGTAATAAAGCCATCTCCCAGCACTCAATTCCAGAGACTGCTGAAATTGCAGACAGGAGCAAACCTTTGAATTGCAGAGCTCAGCGGCATGAACTGTGTAAACATCTACACCCAGAAAAAACATTTCAAACACTAAATTCATAGCACAGCTGCCTTCACCAGTTAGCCTCATTGGGCCCATATCAAAACAATTACCTAATACTTTATTTGTGAAGCATAGGGGATCTGAAGGCACACTTAAGGTACTATTTGCTTCAGACTTTCCAGAAACAGGATGGGATTTGCAGACCCTCTTATCTCCAAAAGCAAACTCCCAAGTTCAAATGCAGCACAGCCAAATGCAGCACCCATCCAAAAGAAAGAAACATGTTTTACAATTACCTTCAAACAGAAAGGCCTTGTCTTCACAAGTATTGGTAACAGGTGAAATATTCTCACACTGGAGCCACAGGTATCCTCCATCAAGGGCAGCCTACAAAGCAACAAAATACTTGCAGAACTTGCAACACTAACAGCAACTGTGTTACTGAAACAGCAGATTTATTTTGCTGTATTTGTATTTAATTTCACAAGCATATCCTTCTAAATGTTTTAGTTTCTGAAACAAATTTTCAAAGCACATCTGTAGAGCAAAAATGTATTTCACCCTCAGCTTTCCTCATGAATTGTCTAACAGCTTAAGGTGAAGAAGGCTGCATCAGCTAGGAGCGAAAGACAGTAACAGCATGATCACCATGAGTCATCTGCTGAACTATGCTGTCATCACACACAGCCTTCCACACATCTGGGATATAAATGAACTTTTACAAATGCTAACAATACACTATTTACCTTGCACAGTTTACACCTTCATTTCCCAGTACCTACAACAAAAGAAACAAAAACCCATCAGATTCCCTCAAGGCTTCATAGCCAAGCAAACACCCCCTAAGCAAGAGATCACAACAGACACTTCAGATAGGAGCGAAAGACAAAACTGTTCATCACAGAATATTCTGCTGAACTATGCTATCATCACTGTATCTGCTTTGGAGTAACAGACCAAACAATCACTTCTTGTGACAGCTTTGAATAAGTAAGCCACATAATCATTCGAGAGTTTGACTATTAGCAATTACCAACTGTTTCTGTGTATTAGTGGAAATTAACCCAAAATATTTCAACCCATTTTACATTCCACCCTCTCCACAGCTCCATGCAAGGAACCCCTACGTAGACTACACATTTCTCACCAGATGATGTTTCTTCTGCAAGTCTTCTAAGTATATGACTCAAATACTGGAAGAAAACAAAAAAAAACCCTTATCAACAGAACATTCTTAAGTCAAAACATCAAGGGGAATGCTAAGTTGCTGTGCCTCAGAGGAAAAGTTATGGTGGTAAGAGTGCTCATCATTCTCTTGGTCAAGAGTAGCAAATAAGTGTCATCATTGTGGCACTGGAGGGAAAACTGAGAAAAATCTGCCTATTGACATTATTAGAACAAAAGATACTGTCTAGATAAACAATCACAACTTCAGGCTGAATTTTTAATGTTTGCTTTTTTTTCTTACCTTTTGTAGTAGCATTACATTTCTTTATTCCATGGCAGAACTGAAAAAGACAGAACAGTTTCAAGCGCTTGTAGAACTAAGGGGGACTATCTCTGGCAGCAACATCAAGCACAGAAAGCCTCAGCACAGAGTTTTCAGAAATCATTTCTGTCCACTACTCTTGTATTGAAACCATCATAGGCTCTGATTTAGTTAACATTAATTCTGGTAGTCATGCATTTTTGAAACATGCATCCAGCAGTTTTCCTTAATAGCAAACTACTTATGTACTACTGTAGTTTGGGTACAGGATAATTAGAGCTTCAGAAACAGCAGCCTAACATTCACTTTCCAGCATAAAGAAGGTGATTTTTCCCATAGAAGAGCGAGGACCACCTGAAGAAATACCACAGGCAATTACTAGACTACAAACACCACTCCTGTAGTATACAGGAGTACTGCAGGCTAAATTGCTGTAAGTGTACCTCAACATTTCTGAACTTAAACTTCATTTTAGACACACCACTTACCTGTTTCAACGCCATAAGAGACAACAGTATAAGTAGTTGGTGCATCCTGAACTGAAAACAAGAAAGTATCCATTAGTTCTACTAAGATCCAATATACTCTGGAAGAGCTCTTCCTAGTTCCACCTACATTTCAGCTCTTTGAAGAGACAAGGCCAAAAAATCATTGCCAGACAATATTTTTAAGCAGAACTAAACTTTAGTCATTTTCCACAGCTGCAATTGCAATGTATAACACTGGGCCAGTCCCACTGGCATGAACTTGGGCTGCTCAGAAAGGACACCATCCTGTTTCAGCCCTACCAGACATGTCACAATACACTATTCCATGCCCAGCTCAGATATGTTGGCATTCATCACCCTCTCAGATGTCCCTACCAACATAGTTTTCATCATGTGCAGGCACATGGAAATCCAAGTGACCTATTATACTATTTTAACATGGGGCCTTTAATTCTAAGGCTCAGGACCAAGCACTTTTTCTCTGTAACTGACACATATGTCGCCCTCATCCAGGTGCACTCGCCAGAGGAAACGGCTCCCAAGAGAGAACACAACGCAAATGAGGCCCCCTGAGCCGTTACCTCATGAAATCCGAGCGCAGGCCCAGGCTCAGCCTCTCGCAGAGCTCAGATCTAGGCACCCCCAGACCCCCACACCGCCGCGGGATGATGGGCCTCAAGCCCTAAGCGCCACGGGCCCGCCCTTTCCCACGGCCCATATGGAGTCTCCCATATTGCTGTTACTGAGGGCCCGGTCACCCCCTTCGTAGGGCCGCCATGGGGCGGAGTCCCGCCAGGTCGCACCCGCGGCCTAGGCCGCAGACCGGGCCCAGGCGACCCAATCCATCGGCATCCTTCCCCGCTGGCGCCTCTAGGCGATCAGGGCCCAGGCACAGGGCTTACACACCGCCCGCCGCAGCGGCGCGGGCCTACGCCAGGCGGAAAACGAACCCGACTCACCGGCACAACTAACACCATACACACCCAGCCCCACGCTGCAAGCCGGAAAGGCCCCAGTCTTCCTGCGCGCTTCTTATATACTGGAGGTGCCGGTCACGTGTGCACGGAGCGGGGGGCGGTGCGAGGCCCTCCCCCTGACGTAAGGGGGCGTGGCGGCGCGGGGCGTGGCGCGAGGCCGTGGCGCGGCGGCGGGCGGGGAGCGATGCGCGCCGCGGCCTCACGGGCGGGAATTTTCTTCCGGGGTGCGGCCCGCTCGGGGGGTTTCGCTTCCGGGACGGTGCTGCGGGCCCTTCCCACCCCCGCCAGGTAGGAACCGGCGCGGCGCGGACCCGGCGGGACGGGCAGGTCCGGGAGGAACCGGGCGGGGCTGGGCGGGGTGGGGCGGGGCGAGGGCCCGCCCCGCCCCGCCCGTGTGGCGCCGTCACGCCCGCAGGGGCCGGCGCAGGGGGCCCGGGAGCGCGGCCGCGCCCCGCCACCACCTCTCCTTCCCTTGGGGTTGCCGGTCCCCCGCCGGCGGGGCTCCTCTGTCCCCAGAGGCCCCGCGACCCTCCCCGGGCTCTTTCCGTCCTCGCGGCCGGTGCTGTCCCCCTTGGTAGGGGAGCGGTGCGTTGTCAGCCCCACGGGCGGTGCGGTGTGGGGAAGGTGCAGCCCGCTGGATAAGGGGAGGGCGGGTTTCGGTCCTGCCTCTCCACGCACACCCGGGTTCGGGTGTTTGGGCACCTCTCGACAGCTGTCAGGGCTAAGTAGGAACCGTAATCGCCTCGGAAGCAGGGGCCTGGAGTCATCACTTGTGAGAGATTCAGAGGGGGAAACCCGAGCACTGTTAAATTTGCTCTTTTAGCTCAGGCAGGGAAGGATGAAGAAGACAGCATCTCTCATCTCACTTTAGAACTGCTGTTGTTTTCATCTTTACTAAGGTCGTATCATAATTTGAAATTGGTCCAGTTGATCAGTCGTGGTAAATCTCAGTGCCAAAAGCTGAGACTTTTCAGTTCCATCTCCTCCTCTGCACAGCTCCCCAGCTTGACAGTTTTCTGACAAAGGATACGTTCGGAGTGAGCATCATCTGCTGCAGCTGGTCTGTCCCAGCTTTTCACAAGGGCCTGATGGGCGGAATGTTTCTCCTGGTCTCGGTAGTTGCACTTGCTTCACAGGGTGAAAGGCATTTTCTGATAAAAGTCAAAGCCTCAGCTGGTGACACTTTAGATTGTATTAAAAATAGATAAGTGTCTCAGTATGTTCTCTTTCAAGAGCACTGCTCAGCGGGAGATCCCACTCATCCTGCAGGTGAAGGCTGAAATTATGAACTTGCAGTCCAGCACCAGGGAAGACAAAACTGGAGAAGTCACTGCGCTGCTGGCTGAGGTGCTTAAGCTTATGATTGACCCTGTACACGGGAGGACAGAAACCATCTGCTGACAAAGCTGACCTGGACAAAAAAGCTAGATTCCCCTTCACCAGCCTATGACTGAGATTGCCTACAAAGCATATCATAAAATGTCACTTTCTTGATAGTGAGGTAACTGAAGGTAGTTGGGTCCTTTTCTCCTGCCATCACCAGTGGATGGATTTTTCCCTGCCTTTGGAGCAGAAGCGCACAAATACTTTTTCAGGCTCCCCTGGGAGCAGCTGACTTCTGACCAGGGCCATACACAGGCACACTCAGCAGTTAAAATCTGATTATTCTTTTTCTTCCCTTCTCTTTCTGTATGTCCCGAGCTGACCCCCTGAGAAATGAATGGTCAGCCTCTGCCTCCTGCCTTGACTCCACTGGCAAGCCTTCCTGCATGGTCACTGCCTCGGTGGGGTGTTTCACTTTGCCAAAGATGCCCACGTGCCTTTCCTTTGCCTGCTTTCATTAAGAGAATGCTGTGGAGTTTACTGCTTTAGAAACTGGTGGTTTGAGAAGATTATGAGATTACAAGCTCCCCAGTCCTGTAAACATTTACACTTGCTCGATGTGATTTTGACTGTGTGAATATTCCTAATGGTGTAAATGAGACAGCTCTTTTTCGGAAAACACTGGGTTGTGTAAATGCTGCAGGGGTTAGTGCCAGAGATACCAGCCCCTTAAGAAAGAAAATTACTTATTCAGGTTATTTGCACCTCCATTTTTCGTTGTAATGACTTATCTGTACAACACCAAGCAGACAGTGGGGAAAGATCAATTTGATAAGACTCAGTGTGTCTCTGTGGTTTGGGACGATGTGTAAATGGTTAGCTAGTCCTGCTGCTGTATCCTCCAGCAAAACAAAGTATGATGAAGCTTGATGTCCTCGATTATGCTTGAGAGAACCCAGTTCCTCTGTGTCACATATTTTCCTTCTTTTCTTTTTTTCCTTCTAAAGGGGAAGGGGGCAAAAAGTTTTCAGACCTTCTTGCTACATCAGAAGAAAAAAGGAAGATAACAAGATAGCACCCCCATTTCCTCCCCTTTGCATGTTCTTCATAACGTTACTGGTAAGACGTTAGGTTTTCTGTTCCACGTTGTTTTGTACATTAGAAGTTCTGCTCTTAATGTTGTTTTGGCATGGACTTTTTGTGGCTTTTATTGCTTCCTTCTAAAGATTAGGAAAAGGGAGAAGAAGCCTTGAGACACTGTTAAGCTGAACCTTGTGAAGTTTTGTGCAACCCTGATCTCACCTACCGCAGAGACACAGAGCCATCTGGCCATGTAGTAGTCTCTTTGCACAACTTCACAAGATTGACAGGCTGTCCTGCAGCTTCAGGTTTAGTAACATATTTTGCCAAGTTGCACAAAGTCTGCTTGGGCATGTGAGCATGCGCTGTCCTGCAGCATTCATAAATTAAAACCCAAAAACATCCTCCGAAGGCACACATGCTTTCCTGTCTGCTAGTCCCTGGGATTCTGAGATTTCTCATACCAGGCTCTATGAGCCTTGGTATTCCCAGCCTGCCTGGAATTATTTTGATATCTGCAGCACTCTGCTTAAAGGACACTTGAGATTCCATCCAGCTTGGAAGCTGTTCATGCCATGAGTGGTCTTTAATAATTTTTTTTATTTCTTTTTTTTACTTTTTTTTCCTTTTAGGCGAGTTTACATCTAATTTTGGATCATTCTGAATTTTTACCATATATAGTCAGGGCTCCTTTTCAGGCTTTGCCAAAATGAAATGTGATGATTATAAAAAAATGAATTATGGAAGGGGAAGTAGGAGAGCTAGTTTGTTAATCCCCATTGTTCGTATGTTGTCTTCTACTGTGTGCAATATCTCAGTCTACACAGACACTAGGTTCTTTTGCCAGTGAGTCACTTGTGCCCAGTGGATGGTCTGATAAGTTGGTGCTTAGAACTGGGTGCTGGTGGTTTTTTTCACTGTCCTGTTATATATTTTCTGCCATGTGGACATACGATGAGTATCTTTGGTTTAATGATGTACTTAAGATGCCTTGAAGTCAAATATGTGCTGGTCAGCTTTTGAAAAAGGAGGATTTAGGTCCTTATATCTCTTTCCTGATACTTATTCTACAAAAGAGGGATAACAATGTTACTTTCCTTTTTCAAAGTACTTAGAAGGTGCTAAGTATTTTAATCCATTATGCAATCAGTTGCCTATTTTTAGTATGTGAACCATTTAGTGTTCTTTTTACAATGCAAATGTGCTTTTACTGAGGCTGACAGAACAAACTGTTTCAAGCACTTACCCCACAGGGAATGAAGATCTGTAGGGAACTGGTTTAACATAACTCTTGTGAAAAGTGTTGTACAGCACATGAAGATCAGAGAACTGCTGCTAGGCGCTTGTAAATTAAATGGTGAGAAAGTTCTTTAAAAATTCCAATATTCCAAACTGCATGAAAGAATGTGAAAAATGTTTTAAATGCAAATGATAGACTAGTTCTATTAACAATGGTATTTCCCCTGCCCTTTCCAGTAGGCTTGTTCTCCTGCAACTGGGACAGCCATGGAGAAGAGTGGGAACATTCAGCTGGAGATTCCTGACTTCAGTAACTCTGTCCTGAGCCACCTGAATCAGTTACGCATGCAGGGTCGCCTGTGTGACATTGTGGTCAACGTGCAGGGGCAAGCTTTCCGTGCTCACAAGGTGGTACTGGCTGCCAGCTCGCCCTACTTCCGCGACCACATGTCCTTGAACGAAATGAGCACCGTTTCAATTTCTGTCATCAAGAACCCTTCAGTTTTTGAACAGCTCCTTTCCTTTTGTTACACCGGTAGGATATGCCTGCAGCTGGCCGACATCATCAGTTACCTAACGGCCGCCAGTTTCTTGCAGATGCAGCACATCATAGACAAATGCACACAGATACTTGAGGGAATTCATTTCAAAATTAATGTGGCAGAGGTGGAAGCAGAATTAAGCCAGACCAGGACAAAGCATCAGGAAAGACCACCAGAGTCTCACCGGGTGACACCAAATCTCAACCGTTCTCTGAGCCCACGTCACAACACCCCAAAGGGGAGTCGCCTGGGCCAGGTTAGCACCGTGCTGGACATTCGGGAGCTCAGCCCACCTGAGGAGTCTACCAGTCCCCAGATAATTGAGCAGAGTTCAGATGTGGAAGGCAGGGAGCCCATACTACGAATTAACAGAGCAGGACAGTGGTACGTTGAGACGGGAATGGGAGACCGCGGGGGACGGAACGATGATGATGTCCGGGTGCTGGGAGGAGTACGCATTAAAACTGAGAACCTGGAGGAGTGGCTTGGGGCAGAGCATCAGCCATCAGGAGAAGATGGGAGCAGTGCTGAGGAGGTCACTGCTATGGTGATCGACACCACAGGCCATGGATCAATGGGCCAAGAGGCTTATGCATTAGGATCCTCAGGTGCCAAAGTGGTCAGGCCAACCAGCAGTGAGATTGATAGGTGAGTTTTCTTTAACGTAATTACTGACCTTGGCTGTAAGAGATTGTGTAAGATTTTCACTTGGCTGGGTTGGAGCTCACTTTGGAACATTTTCAGCTTCTATTTCCTGTGGCCATCTTAAGCATAAGCACTGAAGGGGTTTTTTTCCTGGTGTTAGGAAGCCTGTCCAGTTTGGGTTGTAGTATTTTGGCTGGGTAGTGATCGGACCAGCATCTCCAGGTACAGTCTAGCTTGGGGAGTCATTAGCACTGAGAGGTACATAGGTTGGAATCTATGCCTCTTGGTGTGTCAACCTAGGTAATTTTTGTCTAAAGAGCATGTTCAGTTCAGCCTCAGTAGGTACAGGGCTCAGCATCAGAATTAACAAGGTCACATACAATATCTGTTACACAAAGTGTCATTGCAATGATGCCTTCTGGTCTGAAAATCTGGGGGTGGTTCTGTCTGAGAAACAAGTCAGTCACCAGCAGTAGGTCAAGAGGACATTTTCTTCCTGGTCATCCAGGGCAGCAATGGGTCATGGGGTTACATCTTCTAAAGCAATTGAAGTGGGAGGCCCAGTCACCTCCATCTAGTTTAATTTATATGAAAGAGCAGAAAGCTTTGACTGAAAATTGGTGGAGAAATCTGCTGTGTTTTGATTCTTCATCCAACTACTTCCCGTCCACTCCAGCATTTGTTTTTTTGCCCTTAGCTCAGACCAAAGAATGAATCTGATAAAGGGAAGGTCTGTAATGTTTGGGAGGGTTGTGTTTGTGTTTTTTCCCTTCACATCTGCCTCTCTTCTAGATCAATCCCTCTGGTCCAGTGGGGGAACAGCTACCTGGAAGCAGTGGATATCCTGTCACTTGTTGCTTAATAAATCAATCATTGGGAATGATTTTGAGCTGGGCCTTGGGAGAGTGATTCTTTCCCAGTTCCTTAACTCTTTTCAATGAATCAGCTAGCCTTGAGCATCTCCTTTTTGCACTGCAGCCAGTATCCACTGTTTTCCACCTGGAGTCCACCACATCACTTCTCTCTCACACTTAGAAAGGGGAGGAGTGGAGATGGTAAATGAGGGATACCCTTAGAGAAATGGTTTCTTCTCCTGTTGTCCAGTTCCTGAGTCACTGGGCCTGTATCAATTTACTTGCAATAGCAACTGGAAAGCTCTCTCTTACTCAACTGGAAGCCAAATGACTCAGTTTTATTTTTCAGATGTGAAACCACAGCCAGTATGACTTGGTTTTTCTTTTGTATTTGTGCTGTTCCACCTCCCGTATGTTAGCTGGTGAGGATGAAGAGATGCTATGCAGGTGTCCCTATTGCTCACCCGTTGTTCACCATAGTAACCTGATGCCCATTAAAAACTCCATTTACACTCTTCCCCCACTGCACAGATTTAGCCCTTCTGGCAGCATGGTTGCTGTGACTGAACGGTACAGATCAAAAAGCGAGTCTCCCGGGAGGATGGATGAGCCTAAGCAGCCCAGTTCCCAGGTAGGCAGATCAAGACGTCTGCAAGTAAGTGTTGGCATTGAAGGTGAAAGGGACTATTTTGTGATGAAGTGCTTAATATTTTGTATTTGCAAGGAATACTGTGTGTGAAATAAGGACCTTCTACTGTTGCAAAGGATTTAGTTGCTCACACTGAGAATGTGTGCTGTCCATATGTGATTTAAAGCTGATTTTGGCTGTCATTTGGGATTTTGGCCAGATACCTGGAAAACACAAGGAATTTATCTTGTTGTCTGGGAGCATAAATATCAACCCTCCTTCTGGGCAGGCCACCAGATCCTGAGGTGAAACCCTGTTTGCCTGCAAAATTGGATCTGCTCTAAAACACTGGCAGCAAATGCCTGAGCTGAGGGAGGAGGTGTTAGTTGGCCTGTGTGGAGGACTGAGGGGTGGCAAGCTGAACCTTTCCATGCTAGTACCAAACCCATTCCAAAAAGCCCTCCAGGCACAACACAAATAAGCCTTTAGAGTGCAGTGTCAAAAGACTGTGGATTTGTACAGATGTCTGTGTCTCATCCCCAAGGGCTATGTTGCATAGCAAAATTTGCAACATAAAGTAGCTCTGAATTCTCTGCTTTCTTGAGGTATAGGCACAGTTTTGAGGGAGAGATATGCAGAAATACAGGGGGGCAGTGGGCTACAAAGTGCAGCGAAGTGGCACGCAGTGGTAATTGCTACTCTATTCCTAATAATTTTGTCTAATGTTTTGTTGCATACAGTCAGTATCACAGTGCCACTGTAGTGCAAGTGTGTCACTCAACACCATGTAGAATGACGTTTGTATGCCTGGCAGATAAGTAATGTGTCAGTTTGTAATCAGATGACTTTGCTAGAGGCAGGTGAGGAGTTACCAGGCTGCTTTGCCTTTGAGTAAGACCAAGTGAAGCAAGGGGAAAGAAATCATGATTCACGTCTGCTAACTTTGTAATACACTTCCATTTTGTTCCTATCTTGCCTAAGCTTGTTTTGTGTCCTCAGAACACATCTAGAAAATTTCAGGTCAAGCTAACCCTCCAAGGCAAATGTGACATACAAAGCAATTTTAGCTGTATGTGCAGAAAAGTTGCTGTTAGTTATCCATTGTGAGATGGCCTCAAATGTAAAATGATAGGCTGCCATGCACACAGGGAAGTTATCACCATCTTTTACTCTTCTGGTATTGCATTATCAATGCTAAAAATAGTCTGTCCATGATCCCTGCCCAGTGGCAGTGGTGGAATGGAAAGAAAGTACCATAGCCTTGGCATATCCTTTAGTCCTGAGCAGCTTAGCAGTGTTTGTACAGCCAGATTCAACAGTGCCTGGCACAGTTACGCTACTGCTCACATGTGTACAGCCCTGGTTGCCGGAGGAGAGGTGCTCCTGCTGGTACACTGGTTGCTTGTCTGTGTTTGGCATTGTTGGGAATCGGCATAAGACTTGAGAGAGCAAATACTACATCCTCCAGCACAAAGGCATTCAGGAGACTGTGCTCTTTCTGAATATAATAGCCAGAAGTGTCTGCCCTAGCGCCTGAGCTCATGGTTCAGGGTTACCCTTGCCTGTTTATCTTTCTGGCTTCAGAAAATAACAAGGAGCCAGCTTGCTGAGTGGCTTGGGCCAGGCATGCTAGCTGTCTGTGCTGCAGATCCTCCCCTGTAATGCCGCAGGGCTGCGATGGGTTACACAGCCATTGAGGCAAACGTGATTCATTATAGAATGAATCCTGAATAAATACCTGTGTAAAATGACACCTGAAGAGTACAAGATATGATTTGTAATTTATTCCACCTTTGTTTTACTGCAAGCTCATCAATTAGCTTCTTTTTATAACCTTAGTAAGTAAAACAGAATGTGGTATACAGTATTTTAAACAAACTGGCCCACGTTTGAAAAAAGTAACATGTATTGACACATTTGATCCACAACTCTATTGGTGGCTGAGCATCCTCCTGGCAAGGGCTGTCTTTCCTTCCCTGGATCTAGAGAATGACTTGGCAGAAGGGGCTACCATAGCAGAGGTTTCTAATTGATTGCTCATTTGTCTTCAGCCCCAAGGCTCCAGTTAAGCACTTAAGTATGTGCTTGAGGTTGAAGACATTAGTGGTGCTGATTTCGAGGTTTGGCACATGCTTCAGTGCCTTACTGGCTGCACTGGGGCCTGATCTTGTTTCCTGCAGTCTGTTTTAAGCTGCTTGTTATTTAAATCTCTGTTGTTTCCTTCATAGGGGGAGGAATCAGCCATGCTGGGAGTGAGCGGTTATGTGGAATATCTCCGAGAGCAGGAGGTTTCAGAGCGCTGGTTCCGGTACAACCCACGGCTCACTTGTATTTACTGCGCCAAATCCTTCAACCAGAAAGGCAGCCTGGATCGGCACATGCGTCTCCACATGGGCATCACACCTTTTGTCTGCCGCATGTGTGGGAAGAAGTACACCCGCAAGGATCAGCTGGAGTATCACATCCGCAAGCACACAGGCAACAAGCCCTTTCATTGCCATGTCTGCGGCAAAAGCTTCCCTTTCCAGGCCATCCTCAACCAGCACTTTCGCAAGAACCACCCTGGCTGTATGCCTCTGGAGGGGCCTCACAGCATCTCCCCTGAGACCACGGTCACGTCTCGGGGGCAGGCAGAGGAAGAGTCTCCTCCACAGGAGGAGGCTGTTGCTGTTGTGGAGACGGCACAGGGATCTGTGTCCACCACTGGGCCAGATTGAAACACAGCTGTAGAGTCTGGGGAGAAAGGACCGTCTTCCCATTTTTGGCTCTAAAGTACCCGGCAGGCTGGTACTGTAATTAGTGCAATGCCACCACTGGACAGAAGGAAGCTCCCAAGATGTTGCCAAAATAGAAGAATCTTTCTCTCTCTCTCTCTTTCTCTTTCTCTCACACACCCACACACACACACACATAGAGTGTTGAAAGTTTTTCTCCCTTATTCCTCCTTCTCTTGGAGAAAAACAGAACAACTGTGTCAATCAACTTCTTATTCAGGGATCGACAGGATTTTACATTTTTTTAATGTTCCGTAGTGATCTGAGACGAGCAGTCATTTGTATTTCTCAACAGCATTTTGGCCCAGCAGCTGGGGCCTGCTGACAATGCTGGCATCAGCCATGCAGACCCAGTGAGCCTAGTTTGCAGGGCTGCACTTGGCCATATCTGCTGGTCCAGCTCAAGGGGGGATCAGGGGTAAAATACCATTGCCTTTCTCCCTTCCCCAGGTAGCTGCCATGTTAAAGTAAACAAAAAGACTGTCCTGGTGGAACCTGCCTTGCCTGAGTGCATTTTCCCTGTCTTATTTTTGGTGTGTCTCTTTACATTTTTACTTAAACTATTATTTTAGGGCTCTTGGCTTGCCCCTTCCAGGCGTGTGGCCTCAAAGCCCCTTGTTAAAAGTGGGCATGACTGTAAAGCAGTATTCTAAAGGTCAGCAAAATTTTAAGCGCTTCGGCTACTGAAAGTGAAATTTAGCAGCTCTGAGGTTTGCATTAGACTCTGATGCATCGGGAGAAGGGTTGGAGGGGTCTTTCTGAGGAGGTTGTCCTTTGCTGTTGCTGATCTGGAGAGTTAGAGCACTCTGATGTCCTGATTGGTGTTGCCTGCTTCAGGTGTTGCCTGCTTCAGGTGTTGCCGAGCGTTAGGAAGAGTTTTTCAGGACTGGTTGAATTGTGGAGTTAGAGGCTGGCTACCAAAGTCGTCCTTCACCCCTACTCCTCCCTCAATACGCACTTGATCTTTTATAACAGCAATATGGTATACTGAAATACTATTGTCCCAGCCAAGCAATCCTGGGTGGTTGCTTTTAAATGTGTTTCTACAAACCAGTTTGATAACTTTTTTATCAGTGAAGTGCAAAAAGAAAAAAAAAAAAAACCTATTTCCTTATAACAGTTCAGGAAACTTTAAAGTGAATGGTTCCTAGAGCAATTACAACTCTGTCCTCTTGCATGGACTTAAGCTTTTGTATTCTAAGCAGCTCTGATGTTTAGAGCAAGTTTAGGCTGGAGAGACATGCCTGCGTTCTGTATTGTAGGTGTTTGCACGTGCTTACGTGTTTCATAAATGGAAAAGCATGGGACAGGTAAATAAGTGCAAATATCTTGACATCTTTTGAAGAAGTCTTTTAAAAAATATGCAATATGCTAAGAGTTTTCTCTGGTTCTGATGCCGAGTTGTTCATGATGCAGGGGGGAAATGAGCAACAGGTTACGCAGATGGGTTTTGGGAGAGGATGTTTGGTTTAAGGAGTTCTCTTGAGGATGTGTAATGCGTACAATAAGGAAGGATGAAGTTATGATCCTTAAAGTGATGGGAGGAACAAAGAGACATTGAAAAAGAAATACACTTCATCTTACTGGGCAAAGCAAGCCAGGCAAGCAGTTAGAGCATGGGCTTGGCAGGCAGGAGGAGACTTACCAAGTGAAAATAAAGCTTGCCTGCAGGCTGACTGCACAACTTTGGGCACATGGAAACATCTCCAGCCCTCACTTTCCCTGTCTGCAAATTGGAACACAGGATCACTTTCCTGCCCCTTTAGAGGGATGAATTCTTGCCTCACTTTATACATTTTTCTCTTTTATAAGTGAGGGCTCTTACTGTTCCTCCTATGTCTCTCCAAAATCAGATGTGGTTGTAATGGACTTGTGCAGGGGGAAGAGAAAGGCTTAGTGCCAGGATCATGTGTAACAGAGATGTGCTCCTAAGAGAGGAACCTTTGCAGGTGTTCTGAGCTGAGCATCTGCAAAGTACAATTTCCTTGACCATTTCAAACAGGAAAAATTGTATTTCATCTCCATTTTCCTTCTGTCCCTTCTTCCTCCCCTCCTGTCATGTGCATCATCACACAGTGAATGATTTTCTAAGCGGCCACCTGAGGGACCACCCCCACTGGGTTTCCTGTAGAAGGTCAAACGGGATTGTACTGAAACAGTAAGGTTGCCAGAGAGCAGTCACAGAAGATGAGATAAAGAGGGTGGCTAAGGTAGGTTTCATTGCAATCGAGGTGTGGGGAGGAGCAGAGATGTGCCGAGTATGCTGCTTTAGTCATAGCTTTTGAAATTACCAAAAATCAAAAAGAAAAAAGTTAAAAAACTTTGAAATCCTATCCTGTTCACACTAGAAAGCATCAAAAGTTACTTTTAGTTGCTTAAAAGATTTTAAAGTGTTTTAAAATAGAAGTTTTAAAAGAATACTACCAAACTATAAAACATAAAATTATTTATATACATATATTATATATAAATATAGTGGAAAAGTTTCCCTGCTAAGCTTGCTGTGAAGAGAAGGGTGAAGGTGCAGTAATTGCTATACAAGCAACATTTTTCTGAAACAGATGGCAACCAATCCATCAAAGCATAACGATGAAGGGCTGACATAAAACGGTGAATGCCTTTATTCATTTGGCACAGCTTTGAGTTCCTTTAGCAGGTTTTTATTTTACTGTATCGATACTGTGAACAGAGGAGCATCCCAAGAGTCCAGGATGCCAGCGGTGCATTCTGTTTTGCTGATTCACTACTTTCAATTGGCCTGGTGAAAACCATGGAATTGGTCCTTCATATTATACTAGGCTAGTCTGAAAACAAAGCTTGTGAAAGGTTTTTATTTTTATTTCTTTTATGGGTTGGGTGGGATTTTTTGTTTGGGTTTTTTTTTGGTGCAAAGGTTGCCACTGTATAAATGATCATTTCTGATTGCATGCAAAAGAGCCGATATTCTTGCCTGGGCCTCGCTGAGGTGAAGTTTAGAGCTTGTAGCTAGAGTCAGTATAAGGTATGGTAGTGGGAATCATTTTAATATTATTTCTGTACCTTTAATGGATGTGTATGTGTATGTATGTGTGGGAATCATGGTGTTTCTAGTGTCTTCTTGAACAGTGCTGAAAGCAGTTTAGGCCCATCCGCGCTAGGAGATGGAACCAGTTCAGAAGGAATTGTTTATTAAACTTTTCTTTCAGTGGCTGACTTCCTCAGTGCAGATAAGGCCAGGGTTCAAGAAAAAAAGGGGTTGGAGGTTGTATACGGTATGAGAAAACCTCATGTGAAATTTCTGGCAGTGGAGCTGCTTTCCATAACAAAATGATAACCATCTTCTGTTGCCTCTCCACTGGCACACTGTATCACTCTTTACAGTTGCATCAAAGCTGTAGAGAATCAGATGCCAACTTTCCAAGTGTGAATGCTTCTGTGAAGGGTTGAGGCACAGCTTTGCATTTCCACGTCTAGCTGCAGCTTTTCCCTCTCTGCCAAAACTGTGATTTCAACTGTGATTTAAGGAGGATGTGAAGAGAACTCTGTCATATTTTAATACCTCTGTGTGTAACATTTCTGTCCGCTTCAGAGTTAGGGCTTACTAACCCATTTGTTTGCTTGCCTCAGGCAACAGGGGGAACACACTCTGTTTCTGCAGTTTTGTTTCTTGGAGGAGAACACATTTCTTAGTTCCTTGCTGTGGCAGAGAAACCTTTCAAATGTGAATCATTGTGGTTATCTCCTTAAGCTTGCAGAAAGCCCTGGTGCCAAGTCATAGCATAGTGACGTGATGGTTGCCGTGGCCATTCCCTGCTGCTGCCAGGCTGCCTGTGAATAGCTGTGAAAATAGCAAGAATTGTGTTAATACTGTGCTGCTGCTTTGGAGAAAAGATAAACCTCATCCTCTCATGAGGATGACTGATGTGAAGCTGGGAAAGGGAAAAAGCAGGTCTTTTTGCTGTCTTGCAGTGGGAGTATGTGAAAGCAAACTATGCTTCTTGTTTCCAGCAGCTAGTTAGAGAGGGATGAATGAGGAGGCTTTATGAAATGTGAATTTATAACAGGAGGCTGAGAACACACTTAAAGCCGCTTAATAAGATCCCAGGATATCAGCCTGGTCAGAGCAGCCAATGCAGAAGGGCAGTCCATCACTTGTCCTCCCAGCATTATCTGGCCACCAGGTTCAGTCCTTTGACTTACCTACGTCTTTTCTACTATATTTTCAAGCTGTGATTTAACTTCCAGAAATTTGGGTGGCTGAAGGGCAGGAAGAATAGAAAGTGTTTTGTATCTCTGCTGCTGTTTTAATTCCAGCTGAGGTCAGTAGCAACTGCCTCTCTTCCTATCTGACAGCTCTTCAGAGCTGAAATTGCATTTGGAACAAGCTATGATCTTGCTGTAAAGCATAGCGGAGCAGGCTTGGTGGGAGGGTACAGAGCCCTCTGAGATCAAGAGCAGATCTCCCTGCTTGTCCTGCTCTTGTTCTGTGACAGCTAGGTGACTGTTCCAGGGAAGGCTGTCCCACACCTTTATGCAATAGTACTGTCACTTAAAAGTTTGATGCCCATTTCAGTAAATGATTCTAAGCAGTCTGGTCTTCCAGCAGAATCCTTCTGCTGTCTTCAGGTGATGCAACCCTAATGATGCATTTTCAAGAGCAGCGTTGTAGCTTTTATTTGTCGCTGGCTTCATCTCTCCTGCAGAATCCAATGCATAAATAGACACCTGAAAAGGTGCAGTTCATTTGGGTGGAAGGTAGCATGTGAGGTAGACAGTCATGCATCTTTAAAACCAACAAAACCTGGCACCCCTTAAACTTGTTATTTCAACTTTATAAAAATTCTCCTCTTTGATCCATGACATGCTTGCCTTACCAGCATCCAGGTGTTTCTGTAGATGAGTAACACCAAATGCTGTTCTTGCTCTACCAGAAATATTTTGGGATGGGAGAAGTCAAGGAGCTGTAATTCAGGAGACTTCTAATTTTTTGTCAAGGTTTGGGCTCTGAGTTTCCACTGGGAGCTGAGCCTGTAGCCAGGACTGCAGTCAGAAAGTCTGGGGTCTTTCAATGGAGCTGCCACTGACTGACAGCATAGCCTCATCTCAGAGATGAGCATTGTGTGTATCACAAGGTGAGATCCATGCACAGAGCTTTGACGTCTTCAGTGAAAGGTCCTAAAGAGGAGCCAGTTATCTTTATTTCAATTGTTATCATTCAAAGCATATTTTATTATAATACATACATACGTATGTATATGCATTTATATATAAATATATATATTTGTAACCAAATAAAAGCTAGACCTATGCAAACGCTACTAGCTGCTGCTTGAAACTAATGTCTACCAGAACATTTTGGGAGTAGATTTGTTGGGTTTTGTTGTTGGTTTTGTTGTTTGTTTTGTTTTTTCAATAAAATGCAGCAGACCAAAGTTTTGCTGCAGTTAGTCTTACTAGAAGTTTAGGTTATTCCTAATCTGGAGCCCACTCGAATGGGTTGTAAAATTATCCGAAGAGTCCTACCATCCCTAAATAATTTCCATCTGCCTTGGTATTACTGCTGAAAGGCTTTCTTTTGTGAAACATAGGTAAACACAGAGGCTGGAACTAGGAGAGACCGAATGTGATGTTTGGGAGATAACTAGAGGAGAAGTAGAATCAAGAAAAGACTGGGAATGTTTTCTTTTGGATGTAGGATTGCGTTGGCTTCAAGGAATCTTCCTCTTCGCGAAAATGTCTGTCACTGAGATGGAGGCAGTGACTGAAGCATCTCCGGGCTGAATTCTGGTCCAGGTGGAGGTACCAGAAATCTTCCACTGAATCTGATGGTACCAGAGTTTAGTCTGCTGGGAGAATTTTCATGTGGTTTCAACCATTTCTTTGTGTCAGATCCAATCTTTGCTTTTAGGATTAACTACAATATATCCAGCTGTAATCTTCAGTGCCCTTTGACTCTCTATTCCTGGTACTGTAGAAAATTCAGGTTTCCTGTAACATTATCCTTATCCCAACTGTGAACAAGTTACTACTGCTTCTTATAATTTATTGTCTTTCTGTTCCTGAACGTCTGTGTGATTGAGCTGTTCACCAGCACCACCTTCCAATGCTTCATTAGCTTTTATGCACAGGGAATTGTTGCAATGCTTAGGTTGACCATGCTAGTTGGAAGAGTAGAAGCCTTTGGAAAATGACTTTTGCTTCCTCTAGCTGTCATTAGGGAGTGCACACACACATATCTGTATATACATATATATGTATACATATATAAAGTATTTCAATATAAACTCATTTAGCATTATTCTTATTTAATTTATATTTTAATCCAGTTGTAAACCAAAGTATTACAGCTTGTGAAAGGATGTGTCTCGGAAATAGGAGGAGCCTTTTTAGACAGGAGCTCTGAAAGATCTTTGCTGACAAAAGCACAGATACGAATAAGACTTATGAACTTGTGCTGCTGAATCCTAGAGATTTGCAGCCTTGGAGGGATTTCAGACCTGCTGGATTAAGTTTGATGGTGGGAAGACAGTGTGGGTTACCTTTTTAAAACAATGTTTTGGGGTTTTTTGTCACCCAGTAGTACTTGGTATTTGAGGAATTGCTACCAGAGCAGTATGGCAGGGCATCTGATTGAAATGAGGTGAGTGGTTAAAGCATGGTTAAAGCTAAGAAAGCGATGCCATGTGGTGTCATTTGCTTCTGGTGTCTTCTGATCACAGATCTGGATGGGGTTGTGCCATGTTCAGCTTTGGGCATCTCCATACTCCCTTGTTGAACATCCCTGTAGGGAGCTGCTCAGTTGGTAGCTTGAGTGAGTGCATTAAAAGCACAGCTCAGTTGGTGTTTCTGCTGCTGGACTTTTCCAGCAGAATCACTCTGGAGTCTCTGCCATCCTCCTGTGCCTGGTCACAAAACCTGGGGTTTCTGCCCTGCCTCTTGAATTGGGATTAATGAATGAAGCACAGGGATTTGCCTACTAGAATGCCTCAAGGAAATCCCCTGCAAGGGAAAGTAAGGCAGGCATTTAGGTGTGGGTTTGCTGTATGTGCTCTAACATGGATCTAAAGTGATTCTATGTGATCTTCTGCCTGACCCCTTCCTTGTAAATGCAGGCTTTGGATGGATTTTTGTAAACATGCATAGAAAAGATGGGACAGGCTGTTTCAGTGCTAGCACTGCTTCTGCCTGTGTCCTCTTTGGCTCACTGTTTCTTGCTGTAGTATCTGATAAGTATCTGATAAGGGTTGGAGCTGAGAGGTGTTTGTTAAGATGGAGTATAGTGGGCACCAGACCAGGTGCTCCTGGGCCTTGGCTCATCTGTGCTGTCAGAACAACTAAAGCTCTGAACCCATGAGGCAGGGTTCAGGGCCATCTTAAGACTTGGAGTTTGAAGAGTTTTCCAAAGTACTGAATGGTTTTGTAGGAAAACAATTATGTTCTGGCAAGCCTAGAAATAAAAAGGGAAAAGAAAGCAAATCAGACTGTACTCTGGCAAAGTGGAGCTAGAGAGAGGAAGCCACACAAACAGTCACTGATGTAGTTAGTGTCTAATTTATAGTTCTAGAAAACCAGCCACTGCTATTTACTGATATCTAGCGATGGTGGGTTTTTTCTTTTAGTGACTTCTGTGGAGGTGCACGTTCTGCTGTCACCACTGGGATGAAAAAATGGATTCAATATAAAATCTTGCTGATTCTTCTGTGCCAGAAAGTAATTGCCTTTCCAAGGAATTAACAAACAGTAAGAACAAATTCACCTCTTAAATCTCCCACAAGTCTCCTGTCCCTTATAGTGAGCAGAGTGATGGTCCACCTACCTTTGTTGATCAAATATGTTCATTTAATACTCCCCAGTAGGATCAGCGCATACTCGCAGCTCATGGTGTATCACTGCGAGCCACTCACAGTAAAAAGACTGTAAGCTAATCTATTTGTAATTGTAGTCACCAGGTACTATAGGTTGAGTACAAGACCCTTTCTGTGCCATGTGCTGTGCTGTGCCAGTGCATAAAACCACCATCTGTCACATCAAATTCCTTTTGATTGAGGCATCCTGTAAGCAACCTCAGTGCAAAGGTGCTTCTCAAGGCAGCTATCAGAAGAAGCTGGTCTGATACCAGCAGCAGATCCCATCTGGTTGCTGTGTCAAATAGCAGTTACTCTGATAAACTGGGTAAAAGAAAAAGGGAAAGCCGGATCAGGAGAAGAGAGCTACCTTAGACCAAGCGCTGGCTGCTGATTGAGCAGGAAAGGGTTATTTGTTTGAGACAGTGGTCACTATCTGGAATTTCTGCCATTTTTTTATTCAAATAACTTTTAATAACTTTTCCACCAAAAATTTCCCAGGTTGATTATGTAGTGTCATCAGTGTCAGCATGCTGCATCCAGTGACTCCCAAGTGTTTAGTGGGTTGGTGATACTTCAGCTGGAGGCTTTGGGTGAGTGAGTTATGAATGCAGGCTGCTGGCTGTCTTTCCATATAATCATTCTGATGGCTTTATGATACAGACCAAAAATGCTTCTTTTTGTTTTAAAGCTTTAATCCTTTTCATAGAAATGTTGAAGAAAATCTTAACTGGGGAGTGAGCTATCTTTGTTCTGTTTAGTTAAATTCTCATCCAGCATCAGCATGTGATCTAAGAACTATTTCTGTAATACCCACAAGTAGGACATTGTAGGATTCTGCAGATCACAGAAGGTTTAAAACCTGTGGCTGTAGGAGGTGATGTTTGTAACATGGTTTTCATGCTGTCGTGGAGCTTGGGAGGAATGAGGGTCTTTGCAAAGGTCTGGTCTCTGTTGCAGTGTGGATGGAGTCACTGGGCACAGGTGTCTGCTTGTAGGGGGCTTCGAGGTTAAAGGTACAAGTGGAATGTTCCTCAGAGATTTTCCTTGTGGCTTCCTGCTGCATGAGTGCTTCAGGAGTGGACAACAGGCTGCTGCCTTCCACATCAGGAACACAGTCAGCATCGAGGCTATGTGTCAGGTCCCTGTGCGGGAATCTTAGGAGGGGAATTGTGCACCTTCAGAACCAAAAAGTTGAACTTTTCAAAGGCTTTTGTGAATGAGGAGTTAAACCTGCTTTTGGCAGGGTGGTGGAGCAGGCCTGGGGGATTTGGCTGTTAACATATATTCAGATCCTTGTTTTTGCAGGGTGAAATGGGCCATTTCAGAAGTCTGGGCAAGGAGAAGTGGTAGCGTTTAAGCCCTGTGTTCTCATTCCAGGTTTGCACCAAGAACCACACCAGGTATGTGGATACCATTGATGGGGTGGAGGTGGAGTTGTGCAGATGATGCAAGGAGTCTGGGAGTTGTATGTGTTACATCAGGGGCTGCTGGGTGCCCCAGGCCAAAGCTGCGCCAGGTAAAACCGAGCAACTGTGGAGACGAGTAGGATGGTGAAGTGGTCCCCAAAAGTGGTCTGAGCTGCTCTGGTCAAGCGTGCAGGGTATTAGCTTTCTAATGAGCTGGTGATAAGTGTTGGGAGTGCAGCAGGACACATTTCACTGTAAGCTACTTGCACGGTGTTTCTGCTGAGCCACGGGCCTGTGTTGTATCAGCACAGCCCTGCACAAGCTCCCCTTGCTTATTCCTTACTGCTGCACACAGCGTCAGTGGAACTGGCCAAGCTGAAACTGTCTCCCGGGAAGTAAGAGGGTGTTTACCTGCAAAACGTGGCACAGGCAGGGAAGCAGAGCAATGTGGGAACTGTACCCCAACTAGAGCCAAGACCTTTTAGCTGAAGACCTGTCACTGAGGGAAGAGGCACAGGTTTTCTTGTTAGCCAGAAGGAAGTTATCATGTCTGCTGGAAAAAAGCTGCATGTGTGGTATGGGGTAATTCTTGCTAGGAAACCAGTTATATTACTGGTTCTATTGCAGCAGCTGAATAATTAACAAAATGCTTGATTTTGTTAAAAAAAGTGTTACTTCTAATCTGGTGATGGTGACCTCTTACACAGCTGGTTTTATTTCCCCACCTTAGAAGTGGTGGCAAATCTCACTACAGCCACAGACTCATTGCAGTCTGTACATGGGGAAAGGCCCTTTTCCTCTATGCTTCTGGGCCCTGTAAAGGATTCAGGTCTTCAAAAGAATGGAAAACAGCAGCACTTTGAGCAGCAGTAGGCAGAAAGTTATACAAGGGAGATTCAGGTTAGCTATTATAAGACATTTTCACCATGGGTATAGCCAAACAGGTTTGGAAGAAGGCCTCCCACCCTCCCTTAGTTTGGACTTCTCTGTTATTCCTCTAGTATATAAAATATTGCTCCACCTCATGCTATACTACATAATACATACCAAGGGATAGAGAGTGTTATCCTACCAGTGCATTCCCAGTTAGTTTTGACTTTTTTCATTTATCAATGTTTAATCCATGAAATAGCATCTTGTGTGCCACAGTCTATGGAGAAATCCAGCTGCTCCCCTGGCATGAGTACAGCCGCCAGGTTCCTGTTTCCATTAGACTACACCAAGCTGTATTTTTTTTTGTTACTTTGTTTTAGTATTATCATGTAAAAATGGGCAGCTTTAATGGGCTTCCTAGTTCATATCAGTTAAGCTTTTGAAACATATTCAGGTATCTCTTAAATACTGCTGTGTAAGTACCTTATTTAATCTGACATATTCCAGTTTATTATTTTACTGCAGTTATCTAAGGCAGTACTTAAAAAAACCAGTGCATTCATTTTTTGCAGGCTGTCAGCTGTTTCAAGCCTCCAGCTTTACTTAGTTTTTGTCAATGTACTTAACCCCCTCTCCCCCTCGGATCTATGGTTGTCTTCAGTATTTTTATGTTGCAGTGAAGCTTATTTATTTAAAAACTCCTCTTATATTAGCAGTCAGACCTAATACTATTGGCTCTGAAACTGTGAAACTAATTAGAAATGAAAAATGAAGCTAGGTTGGTTAGCTGTACTGCCAGTTGTAGAATGGAAAAAAGTAGCAGCATAAAAGGAGAAAAATACGATTGGCATTACTCAGTCTGGGGCAGGGAGAGGACTCGCAAGACTATGGCTGAGAAGTTTAACCTGATGATGTTACTTTGCTGGTTCCCCATTTGGTCGAGTTTAAAAGCTGTTTCTTGAGACCGAGAAGTTTGTCTGGGGTCTGTTCATTCATTTAGGTGTCTAGGGCATTGGTTTGATGTGGGAGTTTGTGCTCCCGTGATGTTCTGTTCTTAGAGTTTACATGCCTAAGGAAACTCTATGGATTACTGTGAAGCTTTTATTTAATACTTCGTTGCATGTAAATCGGTAACTGAACACAGTTCTTGGCTTAAAGAGGTGAGGGCTGGTGGGGAGGAAGAAGGTGCCATTTTGTCACAGAGGCTGGCAGTGCAATTCTCCCTGTGACAGCTTTGATTTTGGCAAGAGGTGTGAAGCCTCCTCACCCCTGTGGCTGTCTCCTTGTCCACAGGGTGCTTTCAGTTAGCTGCACCCATGCCACAGTCAAGATGAATTAGTCTTAAGTGCTCTCTAAAGACACAGGGATGTTTGTTTGCACAGGGTGAGAGCAAACCTGATCTCTGATGGAGATGCAGGGAATGATGTTGTAAGTGGTGCACAGGTACTTTTCTTGTGTGTTAGAAGGTTTCCTAAACCAGGGTTATGCTCTTGTGGGGAGCAGCCCATGTGGAGGGCAGGTGAATTCTGGACAGAGAGTAGAATTCTCTTATACCCTTTGCTTGAGACTAATTCCTTTTGCCTCCCTTAAAGCACTTGTCTGGACAGAAAGCTGACATGCAACAGCTTCCAGGGCTACACTAACAGGGCAAGTGCCTATGAGAAATAGTTTGAAGCAAAAGGGGAGTGTTGTCATTCAAATAATGCATGTTTTTTTTTTTGTGTTCGTGTATGTAAAATTGCTAAGAGAAGATAGGATTACTCTCACCAAGGGGTGCAAGAGTAATCCTTGGTGGTGGTAAAACAGGGACTTTTCTGAATAAGCTCTTTTAAAAGCTCAGTTAGGAAGAGAATAATATGCAGCCATATGTTCGTGTGGTAATGTATTCCTCACCTTGTGCCCAAGGCCTACAGGGAGGGTTAGCGAAGGACAAGAGAAGCCTGTATCAGAGGTTAGCTCACAGGAATGAAAGCAAGCTATTCAAAGTACTGCTTTTGTCTGAGAAGCGAACAGATGCAGTTTTCCCCTAAGTCTCTGGTAACTTAAACACTAGCTGAAGCTCCCGCGAGCTAAGCCCCGGTTGTCTCCGAAGCTGCCCTCTGTCCCCTCCTTTCCCCAGCGTCACCCCCCTCTTCCCTGTACAACACTGTGAATATGACACCGGTAGCTCTTTTTAACATTTCCATTTGAACTGCTCACAGCATGAAATGCTGTCCTACGCTGTCACACAGTGACGCTGTAGCAGATGAGCTGTGATAGAGCCCTGTTCATCTGAACAATAACTCCCAGAAAGGGCACTGATGGTTGAGCACTTCCTTGCAGAGCAATGGAGGAGCATTGTAACAAGAATTAACAATGTTAGGTGGCTTTGCATAGCAATTTGCTAATGAAATTTGTTTTCGTAACGAACTAAACTGACAATCAATTTCTAAGATATAAAAGCCTCTTAGAGGGAATAGTCAAGTATGTCTTCAACAGAAAGATTTAACTGGGATAACTTTCAATGAAGAGCACAGCATTTGTTTCCTTTTTTNTTGTAGAATACAGAGAATATGGAAATTATGTAGTGTTTCTTAAAGAGAATAAAAAATGTAGGAAAAAAAAGGAAAAAAGAAAGAAAGAAAGAAATTAAAGCTTTGCCTATGAAGCTTAACAATTTTTTTTCTTTTTTTTTTTTTTTTTTGTCTTTTTGAGCAATCACTCTGGAAACGGAGTCACATCCAGCAGCAGAAGATTCGCAGGACAGTAACTACCTCTCTCTCGCAGAGTGCTGAGGTTACCACACTACACACTCTTATCAGCAAAGCTTTCACTTAAAAGAGATTTGTTTTCCTTACCTCTGTGTTTCAGAAATGCAGGTCTGCTCTGTAAAGTGACTCTGAAAATGGCATCTGGCAGGAGCAGGAGGAAGCCTTTCAGGGTCCATTGTCCCTCTTTGACACCAGTTTCTTGCTGTGACCCTTGCAGGTTAGCTCTGGGGCTGTGACAGTTCAGGGTGGATTCACTACTTCACGTATCCTGTGTAATAGTGAACAGTCCCCCAGGCCAAAGGCTGCTGCCAGAGCTGTGAGACTGCAGGCTCCACTTCCTGCATTGGGGAATTAGGTAATGGTGTGGAAGGTAAAGGGAGAATCTGTCTCCCTCCTGCCTCCAGGGGAGCAGGCAGCAGTAGAAAAAGCAATAAAATATAAAACACTTTTATACGATGTTCATTAGTCAGCAGATCTGACTCTGCAAATTTATATATATATATACAAACACATTCAGAGAGCAGATCTCTCGTGTGAAAAGGTGCCATTTTTTTTCTAGAGTCCCTTTCCAAACTAGAACAGCACTTTAAGTAGGTTCCTCTTAAAAAAAAAAAAAAAAAAAAAAAAAAAAAAAAAA
>NDXB01020300.1:83919-124018 GCA_002631895.1 Agapornis roseicollis | reverse complement strand
TTTAACAAAAAAAAAAAAAAAAAAAAAGAAAAAAAATTAAAAATTTAAAAAAAAACAACAAAAAAACACAACAAAAACACACAAAAAACCCTTTACTGAGGAGATGCACTTTAAATCATAAGATGAGTATGGCTGTTGCTGGCCTTGAGACACAGCTGTACAGGTAGGTGGCTTCTTGTCAGCCAGAGCCTGGGAGGGAGCGATGTTGCCAGACCCTCGGCTGCCGGTGGCAGCCGAAAAACTACCGCAGCTCTACCTCCCGCTCCCGCAGCCCTCCCGGCCTGGCACTGCCCCTGCCGACACTACAGACCGCCACAGTTCCCACCGCAGCCGCAGCCCTGGCTGCAGCTCAGCCATGCTGTAGCACTAACGGGCCCGGCGCGCAGCCGCCTGTTAGAACACTTTTGTAATCAGTCAAGAAAAACCCAGCCTTGTCTGTAAAAAGTGAACCCCATTTATAACAGGTCAGAAGTTACACCCAGTTACAACGCAGCAGAGGGCCCACGCGCCTGCACTGGGCTGAGCTAAGCTGAACGAGCAAAGCCAGGACAAAGTTGTTACTGGGGTTGTGGGTTCGGTGTTTTGGGGATTTTTTTTCCCATAACATGGATTTGGAGCCCTGGTCAGTTCAGTTCTGTTTGTTTGTCTTTTTAAATCCAAGTTCATGTGTCCCACATCAATTCTGCTCTGAACTGGGTTGCAGAGCAACCATCTGTAGGAAGAATTGTGCCGTCACCTTCAACTGTTGACCTATATATCAAGCTTTTTAGGACAGGTGTCCTAACATTCAAGACTTAC
Organism: Agapornis roseicollis; assembly: GCA_002631895.1. NCBI lineage: Eukaryota > Metazoa > Chordata > Aves > Psittaciformes > Psittacidae > Agapornis > Agapornis roseicollis. Next base: position 123,220 of record NDXB01020300.1, on the reverse strand, counting down.
TTTCCCAGTTAAGAAATTTCCTGCTGTACTAATTCTCTTATTTTTGGTTGCAATCCTTATTTCGAGAAAAAAAGAAAAGTCAGTGTTCACACTAGTCTGCAGTAGGTTGAAGTGTGAGCCTGCTGTGTGCAACTTGTGGATAGCAGACTGTTCTTCAGTGACTTTTACAAGCTGTTCCCAAGCTGGTTATCCACCATTGCTTTCCTTCTCCTCTTCCAGTGGGAGCTGGCAGGCAGAAGCTCTTTGGAGTGGCTGCTGGCTCTATGGCCAGTGGCTTCCAGGGATGGCCAGTGCTGCTGGAAGAGGGGCAGGCAAGGGTGGTAAGAGAACCAGAGCTAGGGAAGGGGGGGGAATAAAACCAAGGTAGAGGCGACTGTACAATTGCATTGAAAGCAGTTTAGCAAAAGCGCTCTCGTTGGACAGCTTTAAGAACAATGTGAATGAAAACTTAGCAACTTGGGTAGGAATCTGAAAATTCTATAAATGTATACTTGAAATTCTGTTTGTATTAAAAAAATTTGCATTTTCTTCTTTCTTTTAACACTGTGTAAAAGAACATTATGCATGTGAGTGGTTTGAGAATTAAATGGTTTAATACTCATATCCTTGTCTGTGTCTTGTAGCTGACTGGTCTGATCTGACATTGATTTTCTCTTTGCTGCCTGCTTCAGATCAGCAGCAGTGGGAGAGCCTGATCCTTGCTTTAACCAGTTCTGCATTGCCCTAAGCTTAGCAACCTGGTGGAGGCAGGGCAGTGCCAGGTGACCTCTGTCCTTTATATTTTGAGGTTTATCTCACCACTCCTGCAGGTTCAGCCCTTTTCAGTGTCACCAGGTGGAGAAAGCACTATGCTCTCACTGCAGGCCAAGTGCCTGATTCCTGTTGCAGCAAGAAAGCTTTCCCAGCTGCTGATGGCAGCTGAGACATTCTGTCAAAGGGAGGCCCAGCATTGCCTTAGTCCCCTCTGTCACTAGTCTCCACCTCCATGGCCTGGCACACAACCACAGAGGCACAGGAGATTGCATGTCTCTGGACATACACATATGAAATATGAAAGCAGAAGTTGGGCTCCAGCAAGAAATACCACAGCAGTGACCACCAGAATAGGTCAGGAAGAAAAGCAGCTGCTTTCTGAACTCTGTTATTTCCAAACTGCTCCCCTTTTTCTTCCAGGGCCCCAGTGTCTGTATTATATACATAGCTTCTTTCCAAGATACTACTCCAGACAAGCTTGTCAGCACAGAAAGGGGTAAGTGCTTTAAGGGTCTCTTTCGGGTGTGCAGGGGACCGACTGCTATAGCCCTGTGATACAACAGAGGAGTTGACTTCATGTCCAAACCACACACCACTTGCAACACAAATACGGATGCTCAGACCTTCCTACTGGGGAACAAGAGAGAGTCCTGCAAGACCCCTCACTGCTTCCAAAACTAGAGACAGGGTGACCAAGCATCTTTTCACACCAGCTCCATCAGACTGGTACATCTAAGTTAACTCCCTCATTGCTTGGCTTGCTGTGGTGATTGTGGCAGAGAGAAACCCTTCCTAAAAACAGATGCTTTACTGATTCTACAAAATCTGGAGTAAACTGCACACTGGGGAGTGCCATCTACAGGTGTTTTAGCAGCTGTCTGCACACGCTTCTCTAATGTACTTACAACAGGACAGGACTGTGCTTTCACTGCCCTTTTTATTTTAAACACCTGTCCTAAATGCAGAAATCTTACAGGAGAGCTCACCATTCTTCTACATTTTGAAGACAACCTTGTCAGAGGTCCTGCACCTTTCATGGACCAGAGGTCAGATCACACATGTGGCATGGCAGCAGACCAGCTCACCTCAGCTCTAGGAATAAACTTGCAGGTGAAATAACAGATTTTTAACAGAGATACAGACCTTGGTTACCTGGGCTTAGTCAGGGTTCAGACACCTGAAGACACCTACAGGTTAGCTTTTGCTGTAGAGCTAGTTTAAATCTTCATACTCAAAAAGCAGATTCAAAGCTTCGGCTACGCAAGGCTTTCACTAGTGACTACTCAGTACTCGGACACGTTGGACGTCCCAGAGCTGTTGGCAAGTAGGGCTTTGGTGTTTGGCAGCTCTTCCACCTACCAGCTGCTCCATGCAGAGCTGTGGGAACACCTCTGCTGATGTTTCTGGCTCACCCAGCACATGCCATTCGGCTGCTGCTTTTCCACTGACCTCTGCAGTGTGGGGTTGCTCTGCTGGGTCTGTGGAGAGCAGGAAAAGGGCCCATTTGTTGAAAGAGTTTAAATAAGTCTAGAAGTGACTTAGTGAAAACTGTCCATTCAGAGATCAGTTTGTTACGTACAGATCTATAGGTTTTTAATGAACCAGAGGATCAGAGTTACAGTTTGAGGTCTGAAAGGGAGGAGGGTTGAATGTAAGAATGACAGCAATGCTGGACTTGGGTTGGGTGCCACTAAAATACTGATGTGGGAAAAAATGCTGTTTCCCTTTGAATGAAGGATGGAGCAGGTGAGCCCCCTCCCCTGACACAGCAAGGAGGAGCAGTAACAGCCCACCTGGGTGCAGTCCCTCCCTGCAGCTTGCACCAAACTGTAAGACCAACCACCCTAGGAGCAGCCCTGGCTTTTTGGCAGTACCCTACTGCCCCTTTTCCAGAGGCAGAGGAGGGAAAAGCAAGGCCCTGTAAGACCCTTTAGGAGCAAGGATCAGATATTCTGCCCATGAAGATAATAGTGTTGAGGGCTGCTTCCCGGATGAAAAGGAGGAAGGGCCTGTTGGCATTGAAGATTATTCTGTTCATGGGGAAGGAACGGCCAGAGACGGTGACAGCTGTGGCAGCTGATGCCTCACTGCCTTCTTCATTCACCTACCAACCAAAAGAGAAAATGGGATTAAAATACAGGCATTATGCAGTATGTAGAGAGCTCCTTCCCACGGAAGGTGCATGCCCAGCTTCCACCTCTCCCCACAGCCCCAGATCACTGAGGAAGTGAACAGCTTGGGTTCAGAGCTGTTTTTCATTTTAATACTTCATGTTTTTAAAAACAAGGAGAAAGACAGCCCCAGGACCAAACAGGGCTTACCTCAAGGAAGGCTTTGTGGAAAGCCTCAGATACATACAAGTCTGTACGGCCTTCTGCAATGATACCTGAAATACGAAATGGAGAAAGTTAAAACTATGTTTTTAGACAGCAGCTCAACAGAGAACACAATTCCATCCTTCATGGCCTGTGTTCAAGCAGGAGGTGTGTCTGCCCTAAAACAAAAACACTCTCCACCAACTGCAGTTGACTACTTGGCTCCCACATCCTTAGTGCAGAGCAGGGCTGTATGTCCATGATGGGTCTTGACCACAGAGTCTATCACTGAATGCAGCAACACCTAAAGGCTTTCCTGTTCTCATTCCTCACATGCTGCTGTACTTACTGCCCTGCCACCTGTGGAGGAACAGTTATCCCCCACCTCCACCCTGCACTACCCCATCTCCACATCTGACCTGGGAGTCTCGCATTTTCCGGACTGAAGAGATCTTCCAGCCCCATTTTTCTCAGCTTCTCCTTGACACTGAAGCTGTCCTCGACACGGAAACGAGGGAGGTAGACAGAGAGAGACACCTCTGTCATGGATTCTATCCAGTCCTGCAGCTTCTCTGATGTCAGGTCTCGCTCCACCTCCACCAATGGTGTCCCAGCATTGGGCAGGACCAGCACCATCGTGATATCATCCCCTTTGTAAGGCAGCTCAAGCACCTGGACTTTGTCCTGGTGGATGGATGCATGGTGGAATTTGGACTCTTGGTACATAATTGGGACTTTGCAGGTCTCACTATTGGCTTTATGAAATAAATCCAGTTTTGTGTTTGGAGCTGGGAACTGTGATTTCCAGTGCCCCTAAAAGGGAGATGGAAGAGAAAAACATATGCATCACCTTTCCCGCTGGGAAACAGACTGTTCCCCCAGGTTTGTTAGCCGTACCTTAAAATAAATGGTGTTGACCAGGACCAAGACAGTGAGATCATCAATACCTCTTTCTGGGATCACTTCTGTAATGCGCTTCTCTGTCTTATTAGCCACCCACTCATTAATGATCTTCCTGGAAAGTTCTGGCTTCTCCTGCAGGAAGAGACCAATAAAAGTTAAGTAAGTCGAAGGTTTTAAGCACCTCTTTGGATCTCTTCTGCAGGAGACAGATTAACCAGGTAAAGTGATCAGGGAGGCCATTGCTCCCAGCGTAGTGCTGCAGTGTTTTGGAGTGAAGAGTGGGGAAGTGACTGTAGTTAGTCCGTGGGAAGTGACTGGGACAGGAGGAGCTGCATCCCATACTCCCTCCTGCCTTCACACCTCAAGCAGAGCACTTTTTGTGGGCAAAAGATAGGGATACAGCAAAAGCAGGATGGTGGGAAGGAAACAAACAAGAAAATCACAAGTGGTTCAAACTCACTTTGAAGTTCAAGGGCCAAAGTTTTGCTCCATAAACTATTTCACTAATGTTCTGGTAAGTCTCATTAAAGACCAGAGATTTCTCCCCGAAGAGGCGGTTGGCTGATACCAGCTCTGAGGATTTGTTGGCTTTCTTGTAAAGCCGGCAGTTCAGCTTGGCAAAGAAGAAGTGGATCTGATCAGATGTCTTTTCTGAAATGGTGTCAAACCGGAAGACCTGGAGGAGCCAAACAGCAACAAGGAATCCATGAGCAGGCTCTTGCATTCACACAGCTCCTGGGCCCCGCAGCAAGTGGCGATGCAGCCTTTGCCTGCTGCTCAATAGCCTAAATCATGGAGCCAAGAAATTTGCAGGCCCTCAGAGCTTCACCCTCCCATGATTAATTTGGAACCCAAATCTACAGAAGACCAACACATCACCAGCCCAAGCCCCAGTTTTGGAGAGTCCAAAATGGAGAATTAAACACTGCTCAGTGTGCAGAGGTCCTGCTGCTCCTCTTTCTAACTCTGGCTGCCTTGCTCTCCATCCACACTCTGCTTTTGACTGGTCTCAGCTTCTGACTGTCTTTGACCCAGCATCTTACCCAAGAGAAGACTCAGGCTCTTGCTCAATTAAGTCCCTTCCCTAGAGCTATTGGCAGGGCACCTGCCTGGATCTGCCTCTCTCTGTCTCTGTTCCCCATCCACTTTCATTGCCCCAGCTGTCAGGGGAAAATGCATCATTTTGTATGTGCCTGTTAAAGTGTGGGCATGATTTAGCCAGACCCTTCAGGTGGTTGTGCAGAACATACACTAAGGTCTTGGTGATGTTTTGATCTGTGCATTCTGACCCCTGTCAAGGAACAGGTCCTAGCTTCATATATGAATGCCCAGGCTTCCCCTGCTGCTGTTAAAATTAACATAGTTTATACACAGCGTTCACAGATCCTCTACCACACCCCAGAGAGCCTCACATGGGATGAGGATTGTGCTCTTGGGGCCTGGAAGCGGCTCTTCAGATCAGTGAAGGTCACAGGGGTTGTGCTAAACACTCCTGTGACGATGCCAAAGGCTGCTTCTTCCCAGGAGGAGGAATTCTCATGGCCTGCTGAGTAGCTCTGGTACCTCTTACCTATTTCTGCTGGGTATGGGAATATGCAGAAATTGTTCTGAGGGTAGGATTCTGCAGCACAATGCATTTTTTCTTATCTGCTCCTAGCTGCCAGCTGGAAGGAGAGTTACAATTTGTCTACTACTATCCAACCTCAGGGCTTTAAGGCATAGAAAATCCCCACAACATGTTGCTCCACACAAACATCCAGATCTCTGGCACCATTGCCTATGAGGCAAAGGTGGTATTACTGGCCCTTGTGTAGGGAAAAGGGGGGATCTGTGTCCTGGGTGGCCCAGTGACAGAAGGGTCCCCTTCCAGTGAGAAGGACCACCTAGAGGAGAGGGGTAAGTGACGATTTTGGAGATGTGGTTCACTGCTCTGCTCTGCCCAGACTGTGCAGGTAACAGCAGGAGACCCCAGCGGTACTTACTCCAGAGGCAGAATCTGTAAGGAGAGCCACAGTGGAAGCAGTTTGATTCTCACCTCCTGTTGCAGGGAGAACGGCCCCTCTGGGCTGTAGTCTCCTGTCTGTGAGGAAGGTATGGGCAGTACCAAGCCCCACATGGCAGAAGAATGCACCTGCAGTTATCAGGTGAGCAGCTCTGATAGTGAGGAGGGTGCTTGGACAGGCAAGGAGTTAACTGGTCCCACGGAAGAGCCAGAACTTAGATTACCTCAGTTAATGAGTTTAGGAGCCCCTGCCTGGGGAGCTCAGGCCCTTACTGTGCTGCTCCAATACTGCCCCACATAAGGGAACAGAAGCTGTTTAGCCCTGGGTGAGTGCTCAGACTGCTCTGATGCTTACTACAAGGAGGCTTTCAAGAAGTAATTGATGCTCCTGTGCTCCCACAGGGTGGCAGAGCCCTGGAAGCCATGTTGGAATGCAAGTGTCCCATGTGTCTTATTTTTGTCCCAGGGGAGAAAGGAAATGTGAAAAAGAGCCTTTCCGAATGGGACCTGATACTACAGCTTTTCCTACTTTTTGAAGAACAGGCCTAGCTACCTGCTCAGCTACATCCTTGCCTGATCTGCAAGAAACAAACTGTTCCCATTCCCTTCTGTCATCTCTCAAATGGGCTTCCTTTCCTTCAGATGAAATTAATCTCTCAAACCCAGGAAAGCTATCCTGAATGTGGGATCCACTTAAGGAATCAGAGAAAAGAGCTGGGATCTAGGACAATCCAGAGATAAGCAGCCTGTGTATGTCCTTTCCAGGGGCTTGTTTAAATAAAGGTCTCCCTGCCCAAGCCAGGAAGCCATGCTGACCCAAAGAGCCCTTTGGCAGCAGTCAGCCACTATCACATTTGCTGTCTTTCAGTTCCTGGTGACAGCTACAGAAAGAAGCTGAAGTAACGCCACTGACCTCCATGAGCTGCTGGAGGGTGCTACCACAAGCTCCGAGCTTGGTCATGGCAAAGGCTGTAGAAATGCTGAGGGGTGACATGAAGATATTTTCCCCATTGTCCTTGGAGTCAGCCAGGTACTTGTAGAAGACAACAGCAAAGCGCGAGTTGGCCTTCGACAGCTCCCAGACCCTGGGGTTAGTAGATTCTGGGAGCTTGCCCTTCCCTGGCTCTTGCCCCTCACCCTCCTGGGGCTTCTTCTCAGGGTTGCGATAGATGCAGATGGGGTTCACTGGGATGTCACGAGGCTTTGCAGTGCAGATGTCTTCCACTACGTAGTGCTCAGGGGCAGCCAGGCCCCAGACACTGAAGAGACACACCACAAAAAGATGCATTGTCCTGGAACCAGAAAGAGAGCACTTACACACACTTTCCTGCTCAGAAAAACCCATTCTGCTGCCACAGCCTGTGGGCCCTGCTTTAACCAACATCAGAGTGACATGAGCCCCAAGGTCCTCTTCAATCACCCTTTTGTCCCGTAGCTGCAGGATAAAGTGAAGGACAGACAGACATCACCAGCAGGACAAGCATGCCTCTGAGCACGCGCTGCTTTTAGAATCAATACCCTGGAAGTGGTGCTTTCCCGGAGCCCTGGGTGCCCTCTGGTTTACGCAGCAGGCTCAGCCCTGACAAGTTTGTACCAAACTGATCTGAACCCCCTCAGTCCTTCCCACCAGCTACAGGGAAAGGACTCTGCCCATGCAGCCTTTCCCCAGGCCTGCCCGTGACAGGACCCAGCACAGAGCCCCCAGAGCCACCCGGCTGCCCTGATCTGCAGTTCAGGTGCAATTACGCTTCTGTACAGATCCTACCCCTCTTCCTCATGAGCAGAGCCCCCAGGTACCCCTGGTCTGCTCCACAGACCAGCCAGCCATAGATAAAATGGTTTTGACTGTTCCCATCCTCTTTTCCTGATCTCTTGTCCCCCTTTCACCTGAGGTCCTCTGTCCCCTTCAGTTACTCTCTGTGCTTTCAGGCTCACCTCAACTTTACACTATTTAAGTTACTGATGCAGGAAACACTGCAGCAGAGGAGAGAGGTGATAAGGAAGAGGTTTCCAGGGAAGTTGGTCCCTCCAAGCACTGAGCATCTTTAATCCCTGGAAAGTGTATTTTATAAGTGTGTATGGCATAGCTGGTCCATCACAGCTATTCCTGTCTGAAGTTTGCAACACCTCAGTGCAAACTGACTGTCCCTGACCTGAGGAGGGCAGGGTAATGTTAACAACCATGGTCCAGGAAAATGCAGGCCTCTGAAAACCCTTCCAGAAGGCCAGATAATTTACATTTTCCACCTCTGCTAAAGCAGGGGTCTGCATATCCCATCAGCTTAGCACAAGGCCTCATCAGCTATCATAGGGCCAATTAAGTGGCACACAAGGTTTCCGGTGCACTGTGGTTTTGAGATGCCCTTCAGATGACACAGCGTTGGGTTTGTTCACATACCCAGTGGGAGGAAGCTCATGGACCACAGCCACAACAGCTTGGGAAACAACTACTGGAAAGGGCTGGCAGCCAGCCCAGGACTTCTGTATCATGGAAGACTTTTTCAACGACATGTCTAGCTCGGGTAGGTCTCTGCCTGCTTCCACGTACTCACTGCCACAGCCACTGAGTAATAAAGATCAGCTATATTTTGTACTGGTGACCTCCATGTCTGTGATCTTGCCAGTACTGGTGGGCCAGCACCTGGGGGAGGAAAACAGGGGCAGCTCAAGAGCCAATCTGGGATGCAGAGGACCTCTTGGTTCTTTCACAACCCCCTCCCCTTGGGCTCTTGGGCAATGACTTCATCTCGGCTGAAGTTCCTCCGGAAAAGCAGAAATTACCTCATTTGGCACCAAGGCCGTATCAAGCCCTAAGGGGCCTTCTCTGGCACACACTAATAGCATAGCAACAAGTACTGCAAGAAAACATGCAAAACAAGATGTACTTGCTCAGGCCACAACCATTGCTCTTGCTGGTAACAACAGATGATGTTTCAAAAGGTTTACGATACATGCAACACCACAAAGGAGGCTGGGGGGAATCTAAAAGGGAAGGGAAATCCACCAAATGCAGAAACAAAAAACAAGATCCAGGGCAGGAGGGCAAGAGAAAGGAAAACTATTCAGACAATTGAAAGTACTCCAGGAAGCTCTGCTCTTCCGACCCTTTCACTTCTACAGGAAAAATCAGCCAGCAACAAGCCAGGCACACTTCTGTGCTCCACAGCCCTAAGGGCAGGACCTCAGCAACCCTTGCTGCTTGCCAGCTGTCCTCCCTTACCCACATTTAACTCTCCCCGGCTCCAGCAGCACTGACGTGCCTGCAGCTGGTCCTACTGCAGAAAGGACAATCTTGCTGCAGTCTCTGTCCTGTCACCCTGCTAACCTCCAGGGAAAGGCATGTCCACAAGCATGTGCTGACCTGCCTGTACAAACACAACTGCCCGCTCCTGTTAAGATAGGGGCAGATCTTTACGTTCACCGTCACACAAAGGGCTGCTAATCTCACATGTAAAACCAAAAGCACAAGGAGTGAAGAGAGCACCTCATCTTCATCCTGTCTTGATTAAATAGGAAAGACTGTTCTACTTGATAGTAAAGTCCTGACTCCATCAACCTAGAAGAAATACAGGACTTCACACTAATGCCTTAAACCAAATTTATCAGCCTGACTTGGCCCCTGACGTGTCTCTTACAGGCAAAAGCCCTCAGTATTTCCTAGGCCAGCTGTTTGCCATAGCAATTGGTTGAAAACACTACTCCTCCCTCCATAGCTCTTCAACACTCCCTTTTCCCCTGCAGCACTGCCACACTCTCCATATGTCAACTGCTTTCATCTTGGAAGGATCCCAAAAATATTATTGCAACATCACCGCCTGAAAGGGGTTACTGGAAAGGAAAAATGTACAAATTAGAAAGGGCTCATTTTTCTGCTTCACCCCTGTAAGAGGTGTGAAAGCCAAGAAACAAGTTGCTGATTCAGCTGAGAAGGCTCCAAGGGAAGCAGAGAGAAACTCCCCCATCCCACGCTTGGTGTGCAACACAGCTGGACTTCAGCCAGTATAGGCCATTTCCATCACACGGTTGCTCATTGCTACATAAAGAGACAACCAACTGGGCTTGCAGAGCCAGTTTGTCCTCCAGCAACCACCCTACTGAACCTACCAGTGCTACCTGCAGTGGTATGAATGTCCCACAGCACACATGCAGTGTGCTAAAGAACCCAGCAAATACTAAGTAGCTCAAACCATTTTGAGATTAATTTAGGCTCTTGAGAATAAAAGCCTTTCCCCCATCCCCTCACACCCCAAAACCAGAGTAAAAAGCAAATTAGCAGTGTTCTTCTACAGGTGGGCAAGAGATCAATGATTACTCAGGACAACCTGACCTTATGAATTGCCCTCCAAACCATGAAGCATTGCTACAGGTTGGGGATGGAAGTCAAGAACAACATTTTAATGAACTGTACAGAAGTGAGCCTTCGTGATAACTGGGATGTGAGCACCCTCTCAAAATGGCTCCTCAGGCCCAAGCTCAGAGTGAAAAAACACTGGCAGCAGCTAAAATTCACAGGCTCCTACAACAGGAAAGGAACCCTTACAAGGAATAAACTAACTATGAAAGATTAGTGGAACCTGTCTCTTACCTGCCCTTGTACCTCCAGCCTTCTGCTTTTAGGATGCAAATGCAAATCGTTAAGAGGACAAGCAGTCCTGCTTGAGCCCAAACTAGTCCAAAGCAGTTTCCCCACTGGACTTCTGTGCTCAAGCAGAGCTGAGACGAAAGCAGGGGATGGTGGGAGGGGAGTAGGATGCTGAGGCCAAAGGCTGATGACCAGCTACAGAAGGTTAAACAAAGAACAGAAAAAAAAGTAATGTTTAGTTTGAAAGAAGTTTTAAAGTTCAATCTGACAAGGGAAAGTTTGACCACCTACCCCATGCAAATACCAGATGCTTTCAGTTCTTGCCAATAGAAAATTAACTGGTTTTATAATGAAAAAAAACCCCACAACTTTAAAGACTTCAAACAATAATGTGATGATCTAAGGTATTTGCAAATCTCACTTTGGTATCTTGTAGCTCAGCAAAATGTTTCCCTCTCCCTCAAGCCCTGTTACGCCCCATTCCCAAGCAGGCACCAGCTGAGAGAAACTGCCCCACTTCACACAGTCTCAAATACATCCCCTTTTAAATACATTCACCTTTTCACTGGAAAAATGAGGGTTAACAGCATCTGCCCTACACGTTCAGCCCACACATAGCAGTCTTGGGGCAGGACTGAGCAATACATTCCAATCTAGGATGCAGTTGCTCTACAAATTCAATAGTGCTGCCTCCTGATAATCAAAACCAAGGAGCTGGCTGACTGAGTGGGTACTAAAGCTGCCCTGTTACTGGCCCCTAGTAAGAGTTCAGGTTTTGATGGAAAATGCAGTTGCAAACTGGTTTGGGGGAAGTAAAAGACCTTACTATACCATTAAGGGCTAGAATTAAATGGGACAGAGATTGTGGAAATGGAAGGATGACATACTCTGAACCCAACTTTACTTTCATGGGCTCCTCTCCAGAGGCTGAGGTCAAAGTGCTACTCTTTAAAAATTGACTCTGCCCAACATATCATTCTTGCTCTCATCAGTTTTATAACCAGGAATATCTTTATCAAAAGCAAGCACAAAAGCTACACAATCCACTCTGAATGCTGCCCACTAACACACAAATACCTGTTGCTCAGAAATGCTTTCTGCCTAACTGCCTAACAGCAGATCAGGCCAGACCTGCAACACAAGTCAGTGAGTAACCTGCAGGTTACATATTTGTCATCTGCCGCAGGGGATAAAATGTCCTCAATAAGAAATAAATAAATTACACACCTGACCTGGTTGCTCCAAGGGGCTGCTGGTTTAATTTTCCAAGGTAACACATACCCCTGCAGGTCCCACGGTCTTCAGGGTGAATTAGTGATCATCCACACCCAGCAAAGAGCAGCAGGCAGACATTCAAATATGGGTTTCCATTTACTCAATGCTTAGAGGCAGTTTAAAGCAGTAAACCCAAGGACAAACACCTTTTATGTTTTGCATACCCCACATTGTCCAAGCTAGTGTGAATAAACTCTTATCAGTGTGACAAAGTATGCTGGTACTGCAAACTGCAATCTTGTTTCACTGACAAAAGAGAGGCCAAACACCTACAACTGAGTATGGAAATACTTTCTTTAATGATGATGGCCCTATTAACAGTGAGGTTAATTCCAGAATTGACACTAGGGCTGAAGGGACTGGTAAGCTGCCCAAGCCATACCCTCAGGGTAGCTGGGTAAATATATTTTGAATGCAGCACATAAATGGCAATTTACTGCTACTTCAGCTCAAAGCAGCAACAGTACTCATGCCTTAGCAGAACTATACCTAAGGAAGCATCCAAAGTGACAAGTATGTTAACACAAATCATGAGCTGCTTTGTTTGCTCTAGTGGAGGGACTGTTTTTCTCCCAGAGCTGCTGCTCACAGACCCCACGCAGGGATCTGCTGCTCAAAACCATTAAGCACCAAAGCTCTAAGCCTGGACAAGAGATCAAGCAAGTTTTAGTTTTTCCCACACTCACAGTTCAGGAGATAGGAATTCACACGGAGGTTATAGAAACAGCTCAAGACATCCCAGCCAGGACAGGGGATCCCTTCACTTTAGGGTGCTGCTGCTTCTTCCAGGTGCCTGCAGAGCTGGGCGGCACTTGGCACCTCTGCAGGAAGATCACAAACTGTGCTCTGTGCTTTTTAGACAGAAGAGCCCAGAAAAATCTACAGCAGCAGCGAGACAGTGTATCTTCTCAACATACCTGTACTGTTCTCTGAACTGCACTTTGAGATGCTAGAAAGAAATAGCCCTTAAACATACCTCAGTGGTGACCAGGAACACAAATCTGTTTACATTTTGGTTTGTGTGTTGGGTGCTCACTGCCAAGTTTTATGGTGACACACAGGGAGAAAGACACTCACTGAGCAAGATGTGATCAAGAAATCCCATGTTCTGGGCAAGGCTTTTCCAGCTCCCTTCTATTCTGGTATCCAAATCCAAAGAAAAAAATTCCAGCAGCTGCCATCCTCCTGACCCCAGTCTCCCCCACTCTCCCATATACAGAAACCTCCAAGTTTCCCCAAAGCTCTCATGAGGCAGAGCAGCCACCTCCTCCAGCCCCCCTTCCAAAGGGATCAGACACTCCACAGCACTTCAGATCTCCTTTAAAAGCCAGTTGCTGCAGAAATACAGTTGGTTGGTTGGATGCTCCCTCCCCCACCCTCCAAGGAGCTGAACATCCTCCACCATCAGATTAGTGGGAAAAAGGAAAGCAAACCATCACCAACTGAAACATGCAGTTTTCAGCCAGATTGCTCACTGAATACAATTCCCTTCACAGGAACTGAATGCTTCAAGATAATGCAAGTGTGTGGAAGTATGACGGGGCCCAACAGTTAGTAGTGATGGGCTTTGGGCCAGCAAAGCACATGCTTCAGGACTACATCCATGGTGCCTGGGCTCAAAATTAAAGTAATAAACATGCCTAAACTCCCAGGCCAGAAGGCTGTGCTTGGCCTGCACCAGGAGAAAGAACAGCTTTTAAGCAAAGCAGCAACTTACTCTGTATCAGACTATGTTCAGCCAGTTTCAGATTTATAGCCAGCTAATGACTTGTTAAAACCCTCAAAAAGAAGTGAAAGGAGATTAAAAACCACAAAACAGACTGTGGAGCCAACCTTATTCTGACTTTAAGGCAAGTTCCAGAACAGGAAACAAGCACAACATTAGAGGCACTTTGCTTGCTCCTTGCTCTGAAGGTGGTTTATTAGTTTTATTTTTGTTTGTTTGTTTTAAAATGCATAGTCTTTCTTCAAGCAATTACCAAAACTGATAATTTGAGTATTCTTTCTTGTTCACCTTGGGTGAACACATGAAGAAGCCACTTTGTCTACAGGTAGAGTCAGAAGAGAACAGGTAAGACCACCAAATAGACACGTGGTTTCTTTGATATTTGGCGTCTCTTATGCTCCAGCCTGGCAGAGAACAAACACACCTTGGCCTGGAGTAAGTCTCACACAGTCAGTCTTAACACCTCACACAACATTTGGAAGAACACACATTCATCCCAGACAGAAAAAGAAGAGGTATTCCAAAGTGTTCTCCATTAATTTATCATTTAATATAAATGCTGACAGAAAAGCAGGTAAGATCTTGTAGACACTTCCATCTATTTACAAACCAAATAGTGAGTCACCACCTTTCCATTCTTTGTTGTTGTTGAGTCTGCAACTTAAAGGACCCTTAGACGCTATGAGGAAGCAAACTGAGGTTGAATCAGCTGAGAGAGAAAAACAAGGTGAAGAGGGAAGAAGAAACAGTATTTCAACATATGGCTTTTTCTATATAACCACCATGCACACATACCACTTCCTTGTTCTTTAATACAGAAGTGACACTGTTGGCTCTATAGTTCTAAAAAAGAAATAAAGGAGACAAATACTGACTTTCAGATCTCTGGATTCTCTTATATTTTGCCTCCTTCAATCCATTCTATCCCACTTCCGCATAGTATCCAGAAAGCTTTTCTTTCAAGTTTAAAAAGCATACTGCAGGAGTAAAGACATGGGGAGTTGGATATAGTGAACTCTTTCTTCTACTTGTTTTGTCATGTCAGAGCTGTTCCAAAAGCTAGCAAAGCATCTAAATGCCTTGTGCACCTCTGAACATCTCCCACATGACCAGGCCTGTATGTACAAGACTCAAAAACTCCCCTGAACTTGCAAATAATTCAGTTGATGGAACTCTTCCCATACATTCTACTTGAACTCTACTCCTATTAAAAACGTTTTGATAGTTACAAACATATTCACAACACCAACCCGGAGCCAGCTATTCCCAGAAAGGCTCAAGATTTTTTTTTTTTTTTTATGGGAAAGAGAGGCAGGAAAGGAAGAAAACAGCTGGAGAAGAAAAGCAAGTAAAGAACCAGTTCAAACAGAAAGAGAGCATGCGTGACATTGTTTAGCATTGATTTATGAGAACAGCAGACAGGGAACTTCGCTTACGCAGGATCCTAAATAATTCAAGAAATAGTTCATAACCTGACACAACAAATCTCATGGTCTCCTTTATTACCTAGACTATCCTTTTTATTTTTTGTTAAATATACCTCTGCAGGGCACAATCACATACAATCAATACGATTGGAAAATTACATGAGCTCTATCCCAAGCATATATGCATCAATGTTAAAAAGTTATTTAAAAAACCAAACCAACCAAAAATAAAATAAACTCCACCCAAAAAGGTGATAATGACTGCAGAATGTCTCGGGGAGACTTGTATGGAACTAACAAGATCAAAGAAAATGAGGCTTACAAAAAACAGGAAAAAAACATCATCTATAGAGAAATCCCACAACTGGAAGCAGACGATTTCAAAGAGGGGTGGGAGCTGCCATATAGAATATCCCACACTCTTCCACCCTCCTCACACACATCTTGCCTCAAGTCCTCCTCCCCATAGCAACAAATACAATGGGGAAAGAGCTCAAAACTATGCTACTAGTTATAGAAAAAGAGAAAAATAACCAAGCTACAGCACAGTTGCTAAGCTGATTTTAAGAAAAGCTCTTCACATAGAGGCTGCTTACACAGCAAGCAGAGGCCAAACGGGTAATGAGAACTCCTCAAATTTAGAGAAAAATGGTAATAATTTGATGTGTTAGATTTGCCCACGTAAGAGCAGCTTCCCTTAAGAGAGGCTGCAAATTAAAGTTATCAATTGTAAACTGTGCAGCAGCTGTGACATGAACAGGGTTTCTTCTCTCTGACTCAAGCGGCTTCTTTACACACACACAAAATGCTGCTACCAAGTTTCTTTTTTAAAAAGCTAGAAATAAAGAGGTCAGTGCACACATCCAGTTGTGGGATCCATCCAATACACAACCTGGTTTGGATGCCAAAGACTTGTGAGTACTGTCTGCCACAGAACTATTAATAAATCATTTAACATTACAACATAGCAAGTAATTACTGAAATATCACACTCCACAAGATTGTTTTTGCTTACAGATATATTTTCCCCATATACATGTTGTATGTAATTCCATCATCTCTAATATTTTTTACTTTCAGAGACACTGTACCACCTGTTGCTTCCATCTTTCCCAAGACTGTATCTTTCAGATTGAAGTTGTTAATTGTGTTTGCCTACGAATTTCAGATCTTAGAATCAGTTGTTTTCTGGAATATGAAAACATCCAATGTGTGGATGGCACACCGAAGGCACCTACCTTGCTGGATGAAGCTAGGCACCTAAACATTCCCTAAAATCATAATTAACTTACTGGAATTGCAAAGATTGCCTGGGACAGATGAGTTAATTGTTTAGATTACTAAGCTATTGGCATTCAATTTTATTATGGTCACATATTTTAAGCTTTAAATGACAAGATGTTCCTGACAGAGAAATCCATATTCCTACATGTTTTATTTATTTGGAAATTTCAGAAAAAACTGCACCTTCTTTGCCTACCATATCATTCAAGGAGTTTCCATGGTATGGTATTACACTTGCCATTAGAAAATAAAATATAGAAAAAATCAGTTTAGGTTTGTTCTCCTTTCCCTCTAATCAAGGCTCTACCTGCATCACAAGAAGTGACTCAAAGACTGCAACAGTACTAAGCAGTTACATTCTTCTTCCTACACAATATAGACCACATGTTAATTGTATAAAGGACACTGTGTTGGAATAATGTTCCCCCAATTCACTTGTATAAAGTTAACTTGAACTAACTTATTCCAGCCGCTTTCACCCCCTGACATTTCCACAGAAAACAGTGAAGTTGATAACAGTTGAGTATGGAAAAAGAGAATCCCAAATACAGTTTTTGGCATTTCAGATTATATCTGAGAACAAGCCAATTTGTGCTATATAATCTGTATGCTGGTATACCACAAGTAACCACCCACCAGCTGTTAGCACCAAGGCTATACCTAGAAAGTGGCTCAGAAGAGCTGCTTCACTTACCTCATAAATTCAGTTTACATTTAACTCAAGCAAGACAGATGTCTTTCAGTTTGCCTCTACTAAATTAACTTTTAGACAACTCAAGAATTTGGTTTTTCTTTTGTTTTCCCCATCCAGGGGAACTGACTTACTGTGATACAAAAAACTGAATCGCTAACGCTTTTTTAGGTGTTTTTATATCAGTGCTATCAACATTACAAGACAGCAACAGAAATGTGTATTTTGGAAAAGTGAATGATAACAAAATTCAAATACGAAGCTAACATCACACTCCAGCCTTGGTTTGTGTTCCTTCTATCTATTTTAGAACTATAAAAACTTCTTCATATGCATACAGACAAACACAGAACTTGCGCAGTGCTTATATGGGTTCTTTTCCTCCATTTTAGAACAGAAGATGAGTTGGCACTCCTGCTGTTGAGCCTCCTGACAACAGCACTGAGTTTCTTGGACCACAGCTAGTTAATCAAAGATATTTTATATTGGGGTTCTTCAGATAACTATCTTGTAAGTCTGCTTCATTATAGTCCAGACTTTTAAATGGAAATGGCAATGGACATGAGGGTTTATGCTTCTCTGACTTACAGATTTCTTTCCAAACCTAAAGAGTAACAGTCTGCAAGAGTTCAAGTTAGATCAAGAAGGGGAAATGCAAGCAGCTTTCTTGTATTATCACTGAAGAGCCTCACTCCTACCACCTTCTAGGATAGAATTTGCCCCACCTAACTCAATTTCTGCTGTCAAGAGACAATATCATCATACAAGTTTGCTTCTTCCGCATCTAATTTAATGTAATGCTACAATTTGACAAGTCTTTTCAGTTCCAATGGGCTTAACTGTCACATTTGCAACACAGATTTATCTTCTAGTGTAACTGAAGAAACTTTAAATCAGTATTCAATTTAGATATAAACACTTAAAGACAAGGCTTCTTTGATTACATAAGATTCCTACATTCCTTCTCCCTCTCTAAATGAGCCATTCTGTCAGTTGAGAGAACACAAGAGAGACTGAAAACATGTCAGAATACCCCATATACATCTCAGTACATTGCAAATCTTATGACTAAACAGAATGATTTTCCAAAATTTAATGCATGGATAAGGCTTGACGATCACTATTTGTAAATTGTTATTAGGATAATACAGTCAACTCACAAACCCATTACAAAGATTTGACAATCATAATGGCTACACCAGGGGGAAGGAAAAAAAAAAAAGTGTAAAGCACAAGTCTTTGGCTCTCCTTTAAAGAAAAACAGCAGTTTACCATGTTTATACAGATCCCCCGTTTGCCTACCAGTAGGGGCAATATCACATTTGTGCATCACTGAGTAATAACACCATTAGAAAAGGCAACTTCACAGAAGTTATTGGCTAAGCGAATTCATTTGAATGCTCTGTTCTGAGGCAGCAAGCTGTCACTGTTACACAACCAGGGAGGGTGAATGGGCAAGCCACAGAAGGAAAGGAAGGAGCATATGGACTAAAGGGAGAGAACAAGGCTCAGAAAAAAACAGACACACAAGAAAGGGTTAACAGTGCTGCAAGTTTGAAAGGTGGGTGATCTATCTTAACAGTAATAATAAACAGAAGTCCTACTCCGAAATGGGACAGGATACCACAGTATACAAGAGGAACAGAATAAAAAGCACAAGTTTCTCCTTTTAAGAGAACTAGGTTGTAGGAAATGAACAGTTGTTAACAGAAAAAGGAAAATAACACTACAGAATAAACAAACAATTTCTGCACCATCTGAATCACTGACATGCTATAGCTTAACCTAACACTTAAAGCTTTCTATTTTGGGGGGTTTGCCCGTGCTGAGGCTGAAACCCAGGTATTGATGAGAGTTCAAAGCTGTCTATTTGCCAGGGAAAATTTAACCTACCTGCCAAATGATGCAGTAGTGCCCTAATACCATTATAATACTGTTTCTTCTCACCCAGGTAGAAGGAACTAAACCACTTTCTAAATGAGACCAATTTTACTGAGGTGGACAACTAGGACAATGGCTATAGACACGCATGCAGCAGGACAGAAATTCTCATTCCCTGCTCATTTTACTGTAACCATCGATGCCTCCATTATACATAGAGCTATCTGTCTC
The DNA here is from genome assembly GCA_002631895.1 of Agapornis roseicollis. Taxonomy (NCBI): domain Eukaryota; kingdom Metazoa; phylum Chordata; class Aves; order Psittaciformes; family Psittacidae; genus Agapornis; species Agapornis roseicollis. The sequence continues at coordinate 104,150 of NDXB01020300.1, read as the reverse complement.
CCCAATTCTACTAGCATGCTTTTCCACAAAGGGTACATTTTAGAGAGAGCTTCCTGAAAAGACTTGAAAGCATGCACTGCATTTTGCTGTTTGACTTGTTTAATCAACTAAACTTCTGCAAAAAAGCAGAAAATGGCTGAGAGGAGGATGAGAAAAAACAAAGCCAAAAATCAATACTGTTAGGTATTAAACAAACTTTAACAAGCCGAACTATAATACTGGGCAAACAGGGCATTCACCTGGATACACTGATCACAAGGACACTGTGCACAAAGTACAGAATGGAGAGATGGATAAAGGAGAAAAAAACAACAGTAAGATCTCCCTTCTAATCCACAGGTTTTAGAAGCATTCACCCTATGTAGGCTGGCAATCTGAATAGCTCTTACTGCATAAATCCTCTCAGGAGCAGAAGCAGAGGAAAAAAAACTAATCCCTAACCTGGCAAGGAAACTAACTGGCACAAGTAATAAAAGTTGAAAAGCTTTTTGCCCCTGCAGATTTTCTTTCTAGTGTTGAAGATGAATTTGTAGATTCAAACATATAACCGTCTTCAAAAATTCATTTTACATCCAAAATTACTGCAGTCAAAAATGTACATTCTGGGCTTGTCCTCCTAGATTAGAATACTGCACTAATTATCTCAACTAAAATGAGTTTCCTGTGTTAACGAAGACACAGCAGGAAGAACAGACTAATTAAAAACGAAAAGACTAACCTGATGGTGGTGCTCCACACTAAAGGATGGGAGAAGAGAGGATGGGTGCCTGTGTCAGTTGACTTGTGAGCAGGCTGTCAGGGGAACATGTTAATCATCACCATGGCCAGAGCAGAGAAAGGAGGAACAGATCTGATGGGCTTAAAACTACATCATTCTAGTTCTGCTCAGCTCACAGGGGAGCAGCTGCAATGCTTGGCCTCATGCAGGAGATACGGATGGATGGTGACAAGGTGTAGATGAAGCTATTCTAGTGCAAAGGTAATTTGTTGCCAAAAGTTCAGAGGGGTTAGAAGAGAGAAAAAAAAACAAAAAGCAAGATTCAAAACTATTTGGCAATGAAGAGGCCAAGGTTCAACTCAGAGTGAAATAAACCCGTGTGAAGACATATGGAAAGTGTGGGTGTGTGCGCTGGAAAATGCTTTTATTTTCATTCAGTGCTTCTACCTCCCAGACATTTGATCACAACAGCTGCGCTCATGCGAAAAAATTCTTAAAACATACCCAATATATATACAGATATAACTATGTATATATGTATATATATATTTACATATAAATTTTTATTTAAATAAAAAAGAAAGCTCGAATCCCAAGCCAATATGTGTATCAAATCCTTGACCAGCCAGGTCTGTAGGGCATAATCAAATTCAATGTGAAATAGTATATAAACGCGGTGCCTTGACTGGGCAAATTAAATAATTGCTACTCAAAAGAGTCTTCTGTTTGGACTCTCCTACTGGTAGGCAATAGTGGGACTGTATCCCCTCCCACCCCCCCATTTTGTTTTATTTAACAGTATGATGAATGCAAAGCTTAGCCCAAGGTTGCTATGACCTCAGGAGGAGTTAAGGACAAAAACCTAAAAACCAAGAAAATTTATTAACTCTTGCTTTACCCAACCAAAGCAATGCAGTAATTTATTACATAACCAGTGCTTTCTGATTTAGTAGTCTAACCCAGAAAGAAAAAACGAGAACAGGCCAAGTACAGAGGGAGCAGCACCTGAATCGTTCTCCATGGGATTCTTCGAGTACAGGGTCCCACTGCAGTGCATGTTGAAAGATTCAAAAAATGTGTAGCAAACACAAAATCTCTTGATTTTTTTAACTTTTAAAGAAAATATCTACAAAGGCTTACTGTTTCTCCAACTTAAGCTTACAAGCTTGGAGGTAGCACACTAGATCTATCACACAAGGTTCACTTTTCACAACTTCTGACAGGATCTGTGCTGTGCTTTAAGTGGGCATTTTGACGCACTTTTTCCCCTTTGAAGGGTTAATCTAGGAAGGATTCAATGCAGCAGTGGCAGACAAGATGCAGGTTGATTCACAGGTGTCAAATTCTAATAATACACACAGAATTTTTAAGTTTTAAAAAAATCCCCCTCCATTCTATTTGGAGATTGATTTGTGCTCATCACTGATGGCAATGATGTTGATCTCCTTCAGTAAAAGGGCCTCACAACAGCATTACAATTAAATAACTGCTGTATCACTGAACAAAAGAAAAAAAAAATCAGGTTATAGAGAAAAAATTTTTAATAATAGCAATAAAAAACCCCAAAGGAAAGAGTTCCTGAGAAGGTGGCATACACGAAAGATGGGTTTCAAAAGGCAGAGGTCACAAGGACTGTCTGCATCAACTTAATAATCTGGACTTTGGATAAACTTGTTTTAAAGGCATAGTGAGAAAGGGGATGTGTGGGATTTGAAATCCAAACCCAAACAGAATAGCAAACACAGGACCAAATAACAAGTTCACCAGCTCATCAGCAGTTAACATCCTTCCAATAACCGTATAACCTTATGTGCTCTCTACTTCCTGTTTCCTGAGATTCTGCCCTGGTCACAGCCGCACAGCCTTCCTTGTTATGAAGACTTTAGGTAGAGAGGGTTTAGTTAAGTCTCTCTACTAAAAGCCCCAGTCAGCCAGCTTCAGAAGTAACCATGCTGTAGTAGACTGGTCTGCATTCTGCTGACCTCTTTAGTCCCAACAAAATAGAAGGCAAGCAACCTCCAAATAAAATGTTAGACACTTATTTCATTATCCTGTTTTATTACACATGCTGTGCTGGGACACACCATAGCGACCACACCTGTTGCACTGCAAAGACTCTGTCACTTACAGTTTAAACCTAAGTAATTAAGCAAGAGTCTCGTATAAGCTTGTGTTCAGTTCCTAACCACAATAGGAGGAACTGTTTTAAGAATGATGCTTGCTGCACATCTTTTGAAACTGCAATTCACAGCTACTCTCCAACCTTTATTCCTTGTTTATCCTTAAAACACACAAGGAAGCAGCCAGGGTGCTTTAGTTGTTGAGAAATTAAAGGTGATAAGGAATTATGCACTGGGTATGTAATAATACCAAAATAAAAGAAAAAACCTACTTCATTAAGATCATACAATTAATCAAACAGAGTATATATATAATATTTTTTTTTAAGCCCTGCGATTCAAGGCGTCCAAAGTTATTAAAATAAAGTTCATTCACAGAACAAAAACAAATTTAATTTGAATTCCTTGCAGATACTGCTAATTTTCATTTTTTTAATTAAAAAATGCGTTAATGTGAACTATGTGCAGGATTTGTTTCTAGTAGTTGTGTTTGTGCACATTGCCTCTGGACCTGCTGCGCTGCTACTGCTGTTGCTCCTGGGTTTCTCCAATCACACCCATAAAAAACGTGACTGAAGCTATGAACACCCCAGCAAAAGAAACTCTGGGTTACGCTGGCCTCACTTCATGGAGCAGATGTGGGTGTAACTCCCGCTCTCTGGGAGTCATGGTTGTCTCCTCCTCCCTCTGGGTCCTCCGACAGGCTGAGAGATGCTGTCTTGTTTGACAAGAGGCCAATGTTCTCTTGTGTCAAAGCTGATCCATTTGGAACATCACTGCTGAAAGAAAGTTGAGGAGAAAGAGGGAGGGAAGGAAGCAATTAAGAACATTTTTCATTTCTTTTAAGTAAAAGGACTCAAATTATTTGTTGCTGCAGCATCAATATGAGCAGCATTGTGAATGTATGTAAACATGTGAAGACTTCCCTCTATAGCAAACAGGTTGTCTGGGATGCTGCAGATACCAGAAGAGGAAGAACTAAGATAAGACTAATTTTAAACCAAACAAGACTGCGTATTTTCAGGGCTCTAAATAATTTACATTTTTCAAATATTTCAGTATATGCCAGAGAGTGTACGTTATCGATCCATACAATGCACACGTTCCAGAATATTTCATTTAGCTGGACTTTTTTTAGTAAAAAAAAAAAAAAAGTGGTTTCAATTTTATCACTTTCAGAGTTTCACATGGAAAAATTAGTTTATGCTCCAGAGGTCTCAATCTAACAGTGAAGCACAGATCTCAAGAACTAGTTAAAAGAAGTGCAGATTTCATAAACAATGAGAGGTCTAAGTTTTCTAAATACATTTGCTGAATAACTATCCAGATTCCAAATTGGTCAGGTGAATTTATGTAAACTCAGAGAAACATCTGAGCTTTTCTCTTTGAAGTATTAGTTTGAATACACACAGATGTTTGCAGCCACCTGAAAATGTTTGCTGTATAAATAGCCAACATTACCAGCCAACATCTTATTTCAGTGGACTATCAAATGTGAACTGAAACCCATGCCAGTACTAACACAGCTAAAGATTACTGCCTGCAAATAAAAGTGAACTCTGCTTCAAATGTTACATGCCTTCCTAGACAACATCCAATTCACAAATTGTAGAAAAATGGAATAACTTTCATTTCCAACATTTCTTTGAAACTAAACCACATGATAAAGTTTCTTTTATGGCTGTTTACTTCCTGCTCCTCCCTATATATCATCCAAAACTGACTACATGGACTTCTGGTCTTACCAATGCTGCAATACTTCTGATGAATTAATTGTCAGTCTCTTTCCACTCCTGACTCATCAGGTAAAATAGCCCTTAGTTCATGCTTACACTATAAAAAAATTGATTTGTATAATCTTTTCCTAGTAGATGCTTCCACATCAGAGCTAGTGCGAGGCAGGGGATGTTATTCCTATACCAGACGGTGACTATGATTAAGTCCTCCTTCTGATACACGAAGGAAAGTTGAAGACCTACATTACCTGAATGTCAGTGCAAGGTCCTCAGCTGGAACCTTGCTTTGTGGTTCTAATTGTCCATTTTCTGTCTGTTTAGTTGTGCTCAGTTTGTTTTTTATATCCAGTGAAGACTGGTTCTCCTTTAAAAAAAGGAAAGAAGAAAAATTCTTTAACATTATGTTAAAAGAGATTTCATCCTTTGGGACCTATAATGAAAACCTGTAAATTGAAGTCACACAACGTAATTCACAAAAAGCTACAAGACAAGAAACAGACTCAGTAAGATAATGCTCTTCTTCTCAGGACACAGTATTTTCCAAAAGGAAGGGACAATTCTTGTAGCAACAAGCAAAGACCACAGACTATAACAGCACACAGACTACTGAACACTAGTCTGCACCTGTAAAAGCTTTCTGTGTTAAAACAGTCTAACTCATGGCACAGTGACCTTGGAGACAATTCACAGTTTTTAACAAATTCATTGCCACACTTATTTTTAAAATACTCTGCTGTTTTGTTGCCATTTGAGGAGGCCAGATTTAAAATTCCTCATAAAGAATCATCAAATAACTTCTCAGGAGGTTCTGAAGAATAAAGAGTTAAAGAAGGAGGTGGATGGCTCCAGCTGCAGTCATCCAGCAGGGAGCTTTTTTGCCACGGTGAAAGGACTGTAGTCAGCTACATGTCTCTCCACCTCTTTGCCTCCCGCCCCCATGGCACTCACCATGCTCAGCTCACGGGTTCTCTTCCCAATTTCCCTTTCCACCTGGTGTAGCTCCAAGCTCAGCTGTTCACTTGAGATCATCCCAGGCCACTTGGGAGGTGGCGGTGGGGGCTGCGGTTGGCCTGCCAGGGTAGTCGTCTCCCTCTGCAACAGCAGCCTGTTACTAACAGCCTAAATGCATAAAGCCAAGCACATACACAACTGAGCACAGAACATCAAGCACAGGAAGAGCTCTAGGCCGTAACTCTAGATTATTGCTTATTTGCAAAACCAAGACCTTCTCTTGCCATACTTAACAAGGTCCCACTTCAAATACCTTCTAATACAAATTCAAACTTTTTTACATGCAGACAAGGCTTTTCACTTTTAAACAAGCAGCATTAAACATCTTTTAGTATAATTAGATATAAAATTCCAGGGATTTTTCCCATACACAGATCCCTTCTCAAAACTAGGATTAAGCACAAATAAAAGAACTACTCTCATGAGCTATTTGTTCAGCAAAATATAACAGCAAATAAACAGATCTGCTGGTTTAATTTACAATAGCAGATCTTAAGATTCTACAGTAGAGCTAGAATTATTATTACCAAATAATATAAAAAAGTCTTGAGAGATGTGTGTATCAAATATATAGCTCCCTATTGACCCAGATGAGGAAGGACGGGAAGACAGGGGGGCAGGTACAGTCATTCAGAAGTTACAAGTTACTAACAGCCAAGTAAAAGCAGTAGTCATGTTTGTCACTCCAAAAATCTGCCAATCCCTGGAAATCAATTCTGTAAGTGTGCAGTCTGCATTTAAACATACTATCTCCTACCCTGCACAACCAAACATCTGGCTGGTCTTCAAGCAGAAATGCTCATTCATTTGAGAAGCAAACAAAATAATCTAGTTCTTCATGTTCTGATTGAGTGATTGATTGAATCACTCTGAGAGATTGCTACAACCTTGGAACAGGTAAATCAGTAAGGGTGGTGAGGCACTGGAATGGGCTGCCCAGGGAAGTTGTGAATGCACCTGGTGGTGTCCAAGGCCAGGTTGGACAGAGACTTGGGTGACACAGTTTAGTGTGAGGTGTCTCTGCCCACGGCAAGGGTGTTGGAATTAGATGATCGTAAGGTACTTTCAAACCCTAACTGTTCTACAATTCTATGATTCTAAGCCTCCTGGACTTCAAATATCTGCTTGCAGCTTTGAACAGATGAGAAACTGAAAGCTGTTGTCACTCAAAATAACTGATTAGCTCTGACAAATTCAAATTATGATAGAATCAAAGCTCAGAACTCAACTATGTAGGATTTAACACTGACACAATCGCAGTAATAATAAGCAGGAGAAGCAGGCACACTTACAAGTTCTGCAGTTTTCCAATACTCTCTATTATGGCAGACATGCAAGATTTAAAACACTTTCTCCTACTGTTCCCAAACAAGAGCACAAGAACTCAAGTTATGTCAGCACTATCTGTAGCTGCTGCTGTGACTTTTTTAAAAAAAAAAGGAACTAAAGCTTTCCTAAAAAACCTCTTTCCTTATGCCTTGACATTTCTACCTTCTGTTTTTCACAAAACACAAAGGTTTCAACTCATTCTTTTTTAAATGCAGAGTGCCATCTTTTCTCATGTTACGAGTGACTATGTTTTTTTTAAGATTGGAGATGTAAAAGAGTATGCTTAATTTCTCTAAGCTAAGTATCTACAGTTTTTGACTCTTGTGGTTTGTGCTGTTTAGGAAGAAACAGGTACAACAGAAAGCCAAACATGAAACAGATGAAGGTCATTGCTTTGTGTACATCAAAATCAGGTATTTTCAATGGCAGTAAAGCCAAGAAGAACAGGTATCTGTAGCACAGGTTTGCCTCTGAGTATACAGTTGAACAGAGAGGGGCAGTAAGTGGAGAGAATGAAAGCAGTAAATGAGTACAGAGTTGATTCAAGTATGGTGTTGATTTGCACATGAAAGAGCGCTTAACACTCGTACCCTAGTCTTGATGTGTGGCATCACAGAATTAAGTATTGTTACTGAGTATCATTACAGTCACAGAAAGATCAACTAATGAAAAAGCAGCTTTATTAGCTTCATCCCTCTCCGTACCACCCCTCACCACTCTTCCAGCCATTGGTACCAACCTCTAGTCCTCGCAGTTGTGTCTGCTGGCTAATCTGATGGTCTACTTGCTGCAGCTCCATGCGCAGCTGCTGCTCTCTTTCAGCTGAGGGCAACTGTTTCCCATGACCAGCCACATCTGACATGGACAGTCTCTCCCTTTGGGATCAGAAAAGCAATAATAAGGAGATTTCTAAGAAAAAGCTTTACTCAGCAAGCACAGAAAAAATAAAAAATTACACAAAGGCAAAGAAAAATCAAAGCAGTCCTACCTGTCATTGAAACGTCCCTGAGAAGGTATATTTTGATGAGGAGAATATGGAGAGCCTCCCCAGCCACCATGAGTTCCATAAGGACTGTAGTCTGCCAGTGAAGAGAAACAAAAACATGTTGCATTACTACAAAACTATCCTTTAAGCAGTTCAGCCAACACACAGAACTGGACAGACATTAGAGAATAATCAGAAAGGCCAGGCTGCTAAAAGTGAGGAAGCCTAATGTTTCTTCTTCAATTCACCTCAAGAGAGAGATCATCTTCTGGAGTAAGACATGAAGCCACATTACATGTGATCAGAAAACAGATGTGTAGAAAACAAACTATCCTGACTTTATTTGCTTTGTCTAACAGTGCACAAAGCAACGCCTGCATTAAGCCTGCAGCAGCAAACACCCGTAAAGTAGGAGTGCAGTAGAGTACTTTTGTTACGATGGTTTTGCATTTCATCTTTGGGAAAGCAGTAAGTTTCTGGATTCTACTGCAACAGACTTAAAAGAAACCTCATCTCTGCAGGACCAGCAGAACAAAGTAACTTTTTCCAAAAAAGCAACAACAAATCACCAACACATACACTAGGTGTGCACAAACGTGCCCTTGCAACACGAAGTGACAGCCTTTTCTTCAGGCTTCTCAGTGTAGCCTTACCTAGAGTTATTTTTAATGGCATAACATATATCACACCTATTTTTCTAAGACAAGAAACAAGCTTACAGGGGCTGTCTTCAACTTGAACTATACTAGTAGCACTGAAGAAAGCAGCAACAGACAGCAAAATCTAAGTGTAGATCATCATACCTGAAATGATAGATTTGGTGTTAGCTCCCTGAACTGCCATGGCCTGGATGGGACCAGAATTCTGATACATGGCTTTGGAAGTACGAGAGATAGCCCCAAATCTTGACACAGTTGGTCGGTCTCCAAATGGAATGAGGTCATCATCACCAGTCTCTGCTGCTCTTCGTTGCATGTCTAATCGCTGGTCACGCATGGCTTTACTATCTATGTTCTATACAAGATATGGAAGAGGCAGTCAAACTTATTCAGAAATGAGAAAAATCACAGTACTTTTACAAGTTGGTACACCAATATAGTAAGTCTCAGCTGTATTTTCTGTTGCCCTCATTCTTACACTAGTCTGCCTAGTCTACCAGCCTATTTCTACCTGTAGAGTGATGCTTAAATGTTAGTTAGAAACCAAATAGTGGTGGTATTTCAGAACTCTATTTATTTTCTTCTACATTCATGAGTCCAATAATGATTTTTTTTTTTTTTTTTTTGCAACACTGGCTTAGCAAAAATGCAGCAATACAGAGTAAGATCACAGCCAGACACCCACAGCTTCAGTGAATGACTGAATAAACACAAAACAGAGCTAGAACTTGCCCTCAAAAAGAATCAGCTTAGTATTATGTTACAACTAGGCTTCTCAAAAGCTTCATGCAAGTTCAGGTATTCATGTAGTCACAGATCAGACAGTCTTTCAAGTAAAAACTAAGAAAAACAGCAGTAATAATTACCTTAAAAAAATTTAATAGCACAAAGTTACAGCATCTCCCTCGGACAGAAAGCAACAGATGAACTTTTTTAATTAATGAGCTGCCAGTAGAAAGTAATTCTGGATTTCAAGTAAGCATAAAGAATTATTGTGAAGTATCTCTTGCTATCCATGGCTTTAGAGTCATAAATCTGCATCTATATCCAGAATTTTAAAACAGCTACAAAGATGTAGGACTATTTGTACCTTTGAAAACAAAGCACTCTGCACACTTGCAAATGTATTCTGACTGCAGTGTGCTTTTGAGCTTAAATACAAGCACTCTCGTCATCCTGGAAAGCAAATGAAAGAGTCCCTCCAAATCCACAATAGTACCAACTTTGCTTCTGTGTTCCCCCACTCCCTACATACCGCCATCTCCACACTCCTTGCTGCCACGACATCTTTGGGTTTCGCATCTTTGGTTCCAATGTAGGAGCCGATGGTGTCACAGGACCAGGGAGAGTACTGGCTGTAGTCATTTCCTTTGTATTTCCCAGCTACCTTCAGATCTTCATCCAAGTACTGTACGAAAACAAAAATCTGGTTCTGTAAGTGAAGGGAAGAAGCAGTTTCACAGCCACCAGTACTTAGTTCAACAGCAATGAGCTTGAAAAACTACCAGGATTATTTTTTAATCAGTACATCACCACTTGGAACTGGGTCACAGCAAGCATGAAATGCATGAAATTCTGATCACCTGCCTATACTCCCTATGCTGACTGTTGCCTTGGCCAGTATGAGAGTGATATTTTGACCTTGGTTAAAACATAAACCTCCATCAAGCTGTTACTTAACTATAACATGTCAACAGCAAATGAAGAAGTCCAGTAACTGTGAAGACTGCCTCAATTAATAAATGTTCAAAGCTACTTCTTTTGGTTGCACCAAAGGCAGATATCTCAGGATAAGTGGATCAGAGAAACAACAGCTAGCTGAGAAAATGGAGAATGCACCATAAGGGCTTCCCACCTAGAATACAAAATCTCCTCCCCCAGCACTGTACTGTACTAACTTTGTTGTCTTCACCTACCAACACACAAACGCTAGAAGTATTTTCCAAATATGCTAGCAAGTTATATTTTTGTCAAAATATGCTTACCTCCTCTGAATGAAAAGGATGAGGCAAGGTTGGGGATGGTGCAAAAGGAGGTGGAGAAATCACCTTCCTCTCTTCTAGCTGGGCCATGATCTCTTTCCTTCGCCGATGAAGCTCATCCAGGCTGGGATGAGGCTGAAGAGAGAAATACATTACAAAACTTGAAATACATTACAAAGTTTGAAGCATTAATGCACAAAACTAGTCATTTAAAAAATGTTTTTTATCCAAACAAAACAGGGCAACCAGATACTTCTACAATGAACAGACAGTATCACATACATGTTCCTACACTGGCCATACACCCCAAAAGCAGAGAATGTTATTTTGCCTGTAACTGATTAGATACTCAACTAACTCAGTCATCCAACTTAAACACCATCAACCTTTTAACACACAGGTAGTTCAACATGAATCTGTGTTCCAACTTAGCAAAGTTTCTACTGAAACATGGATCCAGCATGGCAGGTCCCCATTTCAGTTATATGGGGGGAAAGTGATAGAACTGTACAGATTCACAGGTAGTTTACATTAATCATTCATTTTGCAACAGAATCAAACATCCCAAAAAATCTGACAAACTCAAAACTGAAATCTATGAACTATGCAAAAACGCTTTCTGGACTCAGCAATACAATTCAGAGCCTCCAAAATGATTGACAGCTATGTAAATCCAACTGTTCAGGACTCCATTCCAGCTGGTGATTTATCAAGACACTTCTTTATGTTTGCACACTTCTAGGAAGTCCTAAAGTAGAGAGAATTTAGAAGATCAGAAGCTTCCGTTCCTTTATCACAGCATGCATGTTTGAATGCTTATTTAGGCACAGAGGTGGTCCAGGCACAGATGAGCAGTACAAGAATGTACACGTGACCACTTCCACAAATTGTATTTAATCTGCACTATGAAGATGGCAGCTTTCTCCAGTCTAATCTTTGTGGGGGAAGTCAGGACCATAGGAGACTTCCAAGGTAATTACAGTGCTTTTCCACTTTGAAAACCAAGTTTGCTACTTACTTTGCGCACTAAGCAGCAACCTGCTCTTTTGCATATTAACATAATTACAACTGTAGAGTTGACCAGTAACTAAACTGCCTTCCAGTTTTTAATTAGCTTTTTCTAATCTACCCCTTCTTAAAGATCAAACTTCTAATTCCTCATAATCCCACCATTTTATCACAAAAATATTCAAATTCTCAAGTAGTTCATAATTTCTCTCTTAAACAACTATGAAATTGTGATATAAACCTCATACCCTGTGGCATGAAGGTCTGATCTGACCTAGATGTGGAGTCACTGGGCAATAACCCTCTGTTTGCTGGTATCTGTCTCTTGATTCAGGTATGTAGGAAGGTACAGCTGCTTGTGGAATTTCAATGGGTACAGGGCTTCCTCGAACAATCTCCTCTCGCTGATATGGCTGGACAGGGGGATATACACGACGACTGTCGTAGTGAGGTGGGTATATGGGTTGTCCCATAGGAGGATACTGCTGCGGCTGTGTGTACTGTGGGCTCACCACACGATCCTGAAGGTAGGGTGGATAATGGTCTAAATAAGGTGGACCAGGTTCAGGAACTGATGGAGGAGGTCGGACAAAGCGAGACATGGACTGAGTGGGATAGTAAACTCCTGAAAGAAGACAAGAGGAATACAAAAAACAAATCCACAAATGAGATAGAGTGATTATCACAACTGACCACAAAACAGAATTATTTCAAATACTCGTCTACAAGTGTCATGAAGAAAAGGGTATAAATTAATTCACATTTGTTGTTTGCCCACTGATATTTCTACTAAAAAGCTAACCACAGAAATGCAAAACATGATACAAAGCTCAAGTGACGCAGTTCAATTATCTAAATAAGATACCAGCAAGGCATAAAGGTTACAGTAGCTGGAGAAAAGGTGGTGAGACTGAATCTATTCCAGTCCTGCTAGCATGCCAAACAAATAACTCACTAAAATGTCTCTGCAGATTGCCATAAATGCTTTTATCTAGATAAGACTTAAAAAAACCCCCCTGAAGTTTAGCCTATACATCTGCATCCATGCAATTAAAATTCAATTTGTCCCAAAACATCAGAGCCACTGCCTATGTAAAGAAACACAGATTAAAGTTTAAAATTTAATTTAATTTAAAGTTACTTAAAGATTTGTTCTACCTCCTGAACAGCAGAAAGAAATTTCACACTGTGAATCACTTCTAAGAACTATGAAAAAAACTTCCAAGAACACACCCATAGGTTACATGAAGATTTTAGTAAACTATCTGGGATCTCATGATAATTAAAAAATAAGCACGAATATGTACGCATCATCATCAACATGGGCATCAAGTTTTATGGACACCTCAGATCTTGCTTTGCACACAAGAATCAAATGTAAGCTCTTCCCCCCACCTTCAAAATACTCTGCAACCTTCTGAAAAATTGTGGTGCTCTCCTACTCCCCTTCCCTTCTAAGGCTTTGTCTTCTTTTTTCCACTTCTTTCGGTCTTTCATTCCTTATTTTTCCTTCACATTAACGTCACTTTATGTAATTTCTCTCTCCAATCTTAAAATTGTGTAAGGATATGCAACAGCCTTCTCTAATTTCACTTACTTTACCCATCACATGCATATGCAGACACTTGTGAAATACACACTTTTCATTAAGGACCTTAAGTACTTTTCAAGCATAACCCCCTCTGCTGGTTAAACTCAATTTCCATTTTCCCTGAGTCAAACTGAATGAAAATTTACTGTATTAGACTCCTGATCCAGCCTAGTTAGGAAGAACTGAAAGAGAAGATGTTGCTACACTGGATGGATATAAACCTCTGTTTTCAACTGCATGGACATTCTCAGTCAACACATAAAAAGCCTGTTGATTCCCATTTTATTATGTCATCACCACATCAGTGCCTGCAATCCACATAACAGGTAAGACTCCAACTTGAAGGCTTAAAAATACAAGAGAGTGGGAAGAAAGAGTAAAATCAGTATGAAAATGAAAGACAGAGAGCGTGGTCTTAAACTTACCTTGTTGGTAGGGTGCTGGCTCAAATGGTGGGGCAGTTCCTCTAGGATCTTGATAAAACATATCTGCTTGCTGAGTATTATACAACTGAGACCCTCGTGGTACCATCTGCAACTGCTTGGTGACTGACACCGAAGGCAGATCTGTTGGTGCCCGAGGAGGCACAGGATGAGGGTTCACTGGTAAGGCAGAAATAGAGCTCTTGGGAACAGGTTCCAGCCTAAAGAGTACAAAGATGGCACTGCTTATTAAGGCCTGATATAACACACTGTACTATAAGCCACTCTATCCTCCACCTGCTGAAGGCTTACATCACTTTCTTCATTGTTTGCTTATATTTTAACTAGAGAAGAAAAGTTTCATTTTAGCTTTAATTTTCTACTCTATTTTTTAATCACTTAAAAGCAAACAAACAAAACCAACAAAAACCCAAAACAAAAGATCACCACAAGACTGAAAATAAAATCTTGTTCTGTTTCTTTTCTAGAAAATGAGTTTGTTTCTACTGCATATTTACACACATGACAATACAAACAACAGTTAGAAAGACCCGTACAAGTCAGGAGGGGATCCAGGGGCACTGCTACTCAGATGGTCCATCTTCCCTGGCTTCAGAGCTGTTTCATAACTGGAGTCAGTCCCTCGAGAAATAAGTTGCGTCACTGTGCTGCCTGTTGATACAATTCCATTTGGCAGAGCAGAAGTTTTCCTATTGGGCAAGTCCACTCCCCCTTCCTCTGAGAGGATAGCTGCTGAAGGCAGGCCCACCTCATTTAGCTGGCCCAGGGAGGCACTCAGGGGTCTTCTGGGAACCAAACGCTTGTTCATTTTACGGAATCTTCAGAGAAAAGAAGCCACAGATCAAAAATTGAAACAAAAGAATAGAGAGATCCATTTTCCAGATTTTTTTTTCAAACAGAGATGCTACCAAAAGCTTCAAGTTTTAAATCAAGTTTCCTAAGGCCTTGTGAGAGTATCTGTTAGACTACAACTTCACTGCTATTTGAACTGTTACTAGCAGTTTCAATCAGAACAAGGATGGATTTTTAATGACAAGTACACCAAGAATTTAGATACTTCACACAGTCAGGTTAAAATCTTACATCCTGTGCATATATGCATTTCAATTGTACAGAAGAAAACCAAACCCAAACATCACATAAAATACCACCTTACAGTAATAGAAGCTTCAGAATAAGAATCACAGACTATTAATTTTATTCAGACATGAAATTAACAGCAGAAAATTCAAGTGACAGAAGACTCCCTTTTGCACCATTTGCCCAACAGTAAACCAAGTCAAGAGTTTATTGCCACATGGTATCTTTTAAAGCACAGTTTTTAAAATTCATGTTACTTTACCAATACACAGCTTATACCGTTTGCTTCATTTGGTAAGCAACTACAGAGATTAACACTTCAATGAACATGCTGTAATTACAAAAATCTAACTTGCTTCTCATGAAAGGTTGAACAAACATTTCACAATATCAGCAGACTGACAGTACTGGAGCAACAAAGAGAGCAAATTCCAGAGTCAAATGTCCTCCATTAAACATCCTGCCATTAGTTTAGGCATCAGAACATAAGCGGCAGGACATATTTGCAGGCCTGAGTGCTCCTGCTGCTTGCATTATGCAATAAGAGGCTGTTTCTTCTACAGGATTGAAGACAGCACTTCCATTTCTAGCAAAGTGAGATGGTAAACACAAACTAGCAAGGTACATATTACCGCAGAAAAAGGGGGCAGTTATACTCTATTAATCCATCTTCAGATAATGTTTGTGTTTGCCCACACATGTACAGCATTAACAGCAATGCAACAGAGGCAAAAAGGCTTTTGTTCTTGTGCTTGTCTGTTGTGGTTTATTTTGGTTTTTAGATGTGACTGAGTATGGAGTCAAAAGTATAATCTTGCTACATACATTTGAGCTGTTTGTCTTACTAGTTCATTGGTTATCTTCTAGCCACCTTCCTAACTTTCCCAGTCTCCTGGTTGAATTAATCTTTACCCACATAATCAAACTCTAAGTTCAAGCTATAGTGTTGACAGTGGACATAATTTAGAATGCATTTAAAGGGAGTAAACGAGCCAGGCTATCACCACAATAAAAGCACTTAATATGGATAGACTAGAGCTTTCTTAACATATGCTGCTCAGAAGTTGTTCTGGCATCTCATGTCAGCTGAACTCACAGCTCTACTTTGGTATCCTGCTCAATATTCAAATCACTCAAGCAAGTGTGCAAGGCAGCAGAAGGACGCTGGGAAGCCACTGCCATGTTCTCCACACCGTATTACTTCTGGACATCCTCATCCCATTAGATCTCTTAGAGGCACAGTGTCTTATGGCTCCTGACTCCCTGGAAGGCTTGCATACAACTTGCAAGATGAGGACTGGCCACCCCTACCCATTCATTCAGCTAGAACAGAACAGTATCAAGAGATACAGATGCATGTGTATAGAAACCCTTTCAATCAAAGGTGACAGAAAGAGTTCATGTAGCACCCTCCATGACAAATTACTTAAATATAGAAACATATATATATAAAAATTTGTAGGGCTGCTCTCTCAATTTTTCCAAAAAATTTTTGTTGCTGTCTCTACGCATGCAGGACACAAAAATAATCTAAAAATGCAATACTTGCTTATGCACACTGGATCTTTTTCCTTTACCAAGGGGGGACTGAGCTGCTGTTTAAACAGTCAAAATTATAATCTGCTATCTAAGACACTACCACATAGTTCTCCATGACCTTCCTGCAAGCGTGAAGCTGTATATAATGAGGCACATACAGGAACTACTACATAGCAACAGCAATTCATATTATTCATACTAAACATTTTTTAAGAGGAAGAACACTAATGCAGTATCTACTCAAAGAAATTAAGCAAAGATAAAAGGTACAAGAAAGAATTGGAACTCAAGAGTTACACAACCACATAATACAAGTCAGTCTGGATAAAAAAAAAAAAAAGCCTCTTACACCCACAAAGCTGACAAACAGTCCTCCTTGATGCATACGATTAGTTCAGAGGTACTAATACTGACTCATCACCCTTGTTAACCATCCAAACCAGCAGTACCAGTCTCCATTTTTTTAACACCATGACAAAAGGGGAAAAATCCAAACTGTTTCTGCAGAACACAAATATCAAAGTCCTATTCTCTGTTAATATGAATAACTGCCTTTGTCATTCTAATACCACATGCTCTGCTCTGTTTTTCTTCCTGTTTTGCTTATGCACTGCATGCTGGCTATACAGCCAGTGGACTGCCATATTAATGCTTCAAGCTTAAGACTATGGAGTGGAAAAAGCCTGCATACCATTTCCAAACTTTGGAGTTTTCTTCTGATTATTTTCTTTGAAAGATGCAAAATCTTTTAACCCCAAAACCATGTAGCAAGTTACACATGCTGCATAAAATATATAGTATTTATCTCCTTTAAATCTTAAATAATCCATTTTACTTTAAAAATAATTAAAATGACCTTCAGAACAGCAGTGGCCTGCTCTTGAATGTAGCTTATTTACTGCAGATTTTGTGTGACCACCATTTTTTAACTCTTCAACAATAGATTTAATCAGTGAGGTTTCTGCATGTGCAATCTGTCAAGAAGTTTCAAAGAAAAGCTGTTGCTAAAAGAAAACTTGTAATGTGCATTTTTAGCTTTGTGGATAGCCCTAGCAGCACAGAAGAAGAACAAGAGAACTCCTACAACTGGAAAACTGCCAGCAACCTAACTGAATATAAAGGCAAGATGAGAAGTACACACAAATAAGTGACCACGATGGATGCAGTCAAACAGCATGTTTAGTCACACTTAAGAAAAACAGCCCACCGTCAAAATCTCAAGTAACACTTGCATAACCATCAAACTTTCAGAGATGCATTAATGTTGAACAAAGCAAAATATCCTATACTTACAAACAGTTCAAAAACCTGAGATGACTGTTAGGAGTTTTTAATTTAATTTCCTGCTAATTTAACTGACAAATTATGCTTCCTTTCGTCATTTCTAGATACGATAAATAACTCTAAGATGAAACAAAAACTGGATTGATTTCTATTGTAAGAGGTACACTTACTTTTCTAGCTCCTCCTGTGAATGTGCAAAGGTGCAGCTGGCCCCCCGAGGGCACCCTCCTCTCTGTTTCATGTCTCTGCACATGTATGTCTTGTACTTGCTGTGCTGAGGAGGCTGACAAGGTTAAAGAAACCAGGTGAGACACCTGAATATAAGTGTGCTTCACCAAAAGCTTAACGTATCCTCTTATTAAAGGCATGTTTAACCGTTGATAATTCCTTCAATTTAAATGTTCCAGAAATACCTACGGTGAAGTAAATGACTGGAGCAGTATTTGTGTCTGGGTCTTCAACAGAACTAACAGATACAACAGCAGATATTTTGACAATTAAGTCAGTACCAGGTTTTCAGAACATTTTAATTCACATTCCTTACCGAAGCTTAATTAGAACACAGCTGTATGTTTCAGGACTCAAGTGGACAAAACTGACATAAGCTGAAAAAAAAAAAAAACCCAACAAAACCAAACCCCATGCTTAATCAGAAATTACCAAACATTCATGAAGCTTTGTGGCAGTTTACAAAAAAAATACAATCTGATCAGTTGCTTTTCCTTTCATTTTTGTTAGCTCAAGACAGCACTTTTCTGAGTATCTTTATCAGAGAGTTACTCTGAGTTACTTTTCATTGAATTCCCTTTCACCTCTCCCTTTGGACTAAAAAAAAAAGAAAATCCCTCCACTATCTACAATGATTATTTCTGTCAACATCTGAGGATGCAATCTTACTGCTACACAGATCAACAGGTACAGGTAGTTTTCTGTATCTCTCTTTGATTAAGTTTTCCAAGAAACAATGACCTACTTCAATCTTGCTCTCTGCATAAATGCCCATTTGCCAGTCTCTATATAAACTTTGACAGAATGCCAGTGTTAGTTTCAAAGACATTTGAGTCCCTACTGTCTTTGTGGCAGAATCAAATCAGAAATAGAAATACCCTATCAAGAGTTTTCACCAAGGGAAAAGTAAACTATTGCTTTCTGAAAAACTCAGCCAAAAGATGTAAATCTGTAAGAAGCCATTTGAAAAGTGATTTTTTTTCTTTCCTCCCATCTACTGTAGTGAGAAGAGTATTTAGGAAGGGAGGATGTAAGCTGCAGAGTCTTATACTGGCCACTACTGCCAGCCAGAAAACTCTGTGCAATACTCAACAGATGGCCCCTTTCCCACTTGGGAGGCCTTGGGTTCCCTTCCAAGAGGCACAGCGTGTACCAGGTCTCAGCAACGGTCTAAGAAGAACAAAACCCCTCACTGTTTTTCCCACCCTGATTTCCACTTGTGTATTCCTACTGCTTTTCCTTTTGCTGGTTAACAGTGCTTAATACGCATCCCAGTGAATGCAAAACGGTAAGCTAACATAAATTATTCACTATAATTTTGCTTCCTTTTTTTGGCAGATGTAGCCTTCCTATTAGTTGGGCTCCCTGAACTAGCTCTCCAAGAGCAACAGTGCCAAAGCAAAGGAGTGTTAATATGTGTCAGGCAACAGTGTCAGCAGCAGTTAGCATTTAGATTAACTTAGCTATACAACAAAATGAGATCAAAGGAACATGTGGTAAGATAACTCTGATATAGGCTAATATACATATTTGGAAACATAATTTTGTTTCTGAAACAAAAGAAGCTGCTTCAGAAATTTGGATTGCACCTTTATATGAAGTCTTCCCAAATCTTTGTTTTATAGACCATTAAGATATGAGAAAGTTTAAGAATAATTTCGTTAACACACAGCCATCTGGCTGAAATGTGTCACATCAAAACAAACCCAAGAAAATTCCCACAGATCAAAGTTCTAATGCACCCTTGGCTTCTCTTCCCCATCCTCTAGTCAGAAGAGTTGTTTATTCATCCCCCTAAGCTTGCAGCTGAATCAGACTATTGTCTTTTCATACTAGTGAGCTGTGCAGATTAATGCAGCATGTATTGGGAGGTACATTGTCTTGATTTATTTCTGGTTTTGTTTTGTTCCTCCCTCCCCCCCCCCCGGCCCTTTGTTTAGTTTTTTGATATTATTCAGCAGTAATGTTTCTAATCAGCTCCTTGACAAAACAAAACTCTCCAGATGAAATTAGGAAGCACCTACTATTGAACACAGCCAGTAATGTACAGGGGAAAACACTTCCTAAACCATTTAGCTTTTACCTGTTGCTGATCTGTTCCTTTCTTGCTGTGATTCTGAATATAATCAACTAAGCCATGAACCACAGTCCTCACAGCAACTAGTCCATTTTTCAGTTGTTCCCATGTTGGAGGTGGAGCATCTAATGAATTGACAGCAAAGAGAGAACATAAAAAGTCAACAGGATTTTCTAAAACCAGGTACAAAGAGATCAAGAAGATTTTATCAAAACCATGTAATGAGATAAAAAGCATTCAGCACTAATTTAGGGGTATGTACTGCTTAAATGATAAAGCTACCTATAGATTCAGGATTGAACCACACCAAATACCAAATGAGGCAGCAAAACTATTATTAGCATGTCAAATTATTTCCTTTCACCAGGACTTTCATACCTCACAAGAACTCCAGCGTAAATGCATTGTACAAAAAAAAAAAAAAAAAAAAAAAAAAAAAAA
>NDXB01020300.1:56038-83798 GCA_002631895.1 Agapornis roseicollis | reverse complement strand
AAAAAAAAAAAAAAAAAAAAAAAAAGGGGAAGAACATCATTCCCACCCCCCCCCCAAAAAAACCAAACCACACACAAAAAAGCAGCAACGTCACAACCAACCGATCAACATCAGCCCAACAAAAAATCAAAACAAAAAATCCCACAAACAACAACAAAATAAACCAGGCTGAAATCCCTCTTTGCATTCAGAGTCCTGTAAGTAAAGTCATTCTTGTTCAAATACCATCACTGGCCTAGATCTTGCAAGCACAGTCACTGAAGAGCAACAGAAATTGATGACTCTCAAATGAAAAAATGTCACAAGCAAATCTATGTAACAGTCCACCATCTAACATACAGCAGTGTGAATAAACTGCAGTCTTACTTCTACAGGGGCACTTTTTTTTTTCTAGCCAATTTACTTTTCTAATAATTGAATCTGTTCCAGCGGATGACACTCCCATTGTGTGCCTACACACTGCGGCAAAACACAGGACCTCAAAGTGCCTTTCAACATCTTTAGCATACATTCCATTCTGCTCACAAGGACTAAGTTGTTCCAGAGGAACTTCAACTATCTATAGAACAGCAGGGAAGAAACAAAACAGCAAGTAAGAGAAACATCAAGATTAGACTTGCCTACTGGAACTGAGTGACGCTATTAGAGATTCTAATTTATGTATCGGTCTCGGCTAACAAATTTAAAACACACACACAGTTTTAACCCTGACTTGTTAAAGATCTGGGTAGAAAGGGCTACATCTCCTTTAACTGTGAAGTACAACTGGTCCTTATTTGAAGGATAAATTTTTTTTCCTGTTTAAACAAACAGAAATGAAGGACTACAACAACTGTTATTCTCCTGAAGCCACAGTTTAAGCCTTCATGCTATTCTGACAGAATTTTTTAAATCAATATTAATAACATGCATAAGCCAAAATTCCTGCCACAGCACTCCCCATTCTGCACCTTCCTCTCTCCATCAGGTGATTCATCCTCACAGTGCTGCTGACTTACTCAGAATTTCCATTTTTCATTCCTCTATCAGCATCTTAGATTTTATTTCCCCATTACAGTGTCTCCAACTTAAGTCCAGACTTTCACACCTTTTCAGAATTACATATTAACAAGAAAAATGCTAAAACCCCTGTGATAACAAATCTTTTCTTGACTAGATTCATTTTTTTGCCGAGCTTCTGTCAATTCAAACTATCAAAGTTCTACTCTGGAATCCAAAATTATTTACAGAGAAGACGCCTTATGATTTTAGGCTGTTTCTAAGAGAGCCTTCCAAGCACAATGTTTGTAGGCTAGAGACCTTTGATTGAAAACTAACACACAGAATTCCTGAAACAAAGATCAAGACAAAAATATTAGATAAGTTAATGAAAACCCTGCATTGGGTAAGTGTTTTTTTGAAGGCTTCCCCTAATTTGTAAACAAATTATTTGCTCTGGTAAAGAACTGGAGAGATAAAGTTATCTCGGAGCGACAGCTAAGGCTCTGCATTAAGAGCAGCGGTTCTATCAATCTTTCTGTTGTTTTTCAAACCTTGCTTCAAATAGCAGCATGTGTACCAAAAAAAGGGGAAAAGGAGGAAGGTAAGATTGCCGCTACCCCCCTCATTCTATCACGAGTTAGCATTGCCCAATATGAAGTGTAGACCATGCAACCTCACAGGATTACATGTATTTAACATTCTCATCTATGCTCACCCAGTGCTATCAAACAAGGAAGCTTTTTTCAGGGGAGTAGTGAAATCATTCCTGTTTCAAAACAGTTCAGTTCCTCACACAGATTATTGCCATTCTCAGGCTGGTTATGAGTACCACTCAAGAATCTTAAATTCATGAATCAGAGGATGTTACCTTCAACTTACTGAACAGGTTCCAATCTTCTAAGAGAGTTAAGCTCCTCTTGCTAAGAGGTTTTTATAAACCATCTAGACTTACCTGGACTGGGATCGATATTTGCTAGCAGCTCTAAGTGGGGTCGAAGGCGATTTAGGTTAGCTGGATCTCCAGTCCTCTGAAGAGCAATAGTTAATTCCTGAACACTCTGCGCAAATGAGGCTGGGGTCTGCAACTTAAAAAAGTTATAATAATTAACTTTCTACAAGCAGATTGATCCTTCTGATTTCTGAAGGCTCCACAAGCTCACAAGAGCCATCTTCCAAAACTGGAGTAAAATGTGTTTCACAAAAGACCATTTCAGTCAGCAATTTCTATTAAATTCCTTCTCTGGTATTAAGGACACACAGTTCTTTGACACTGCAGGTTAAAATAGGGCTTTAAATAGACAAAATAAAGGCTGGTATTATTTCTTACAATATAACCTCTGTGTTGTGCTGGCACCCAGAAAAAAAATAAATACTAGAAACCATTTTGTTAGATTTGTGAAGAGTCTAGTATCTCCAATCCTCAAACCGATGAGTTTACACCCTGCTTTAAACTGAGTAGAGCAGACAATAATGAGTAAGTTGGTTGAAGGACATAGACAACTATCAATGCTCTATTTACTAACATCACACAACTTCAGTATTTAAAATCCTTTAATTCTGCCTAAACCCTTCAGGAGATTTCTGGCAGGACACCTGAAAAGGGAGACAAAGACATAAACACACAGTGGACCAATCTCAACAAGGTTCCATTTTCCCCACCTAATTTAGGCACTTATATGTCAGTCTCCTATCTTAAAAGCCTATTTATCCTATGCTCCCTGTAAGCAACAAGACATCTGGGCTTTTCCAAAGGCCAAGTAAATTTATATAAGAAATGTGCTTCTACCTCTCTTTCACACTTCAGGTATAGACAGGGGTCTGAATTATCATTTATTTCTTTCAATTTACGCACTAACTTCCTGCCTGGAAACACAAACCATTAATCTCTGTTACTAAATCTGCAGTTATCAGCTGTTCAGAAAGGACATAGCTCAGCTGCGTAGCTAAGCTTTATGGCTTCCCGTGTTCAGAAAGAGGTAATATTGAAAGAGGTGGCAGGACAGCAGAAGGAATGAGACGCTTTAGGCTACAAATGTATATGCTAGTTACTTCAAAAACTGATACGGCTGAAATAAGAGGGCAAATTATTAATGTGTAAGGCAAGTACACATGTAGCATGGATTTACAGATTGTGCTCAAGCATTTACACCTACTACAGCTGCAAACAAGTTAGGCTGGGCTGACTGTAGGTGGCTTTACCTTGTCAATGATAGACTGCATGTGGGATTTGTGAGACTGGTCACCGTATAACAGCGAGGACCACTGATCTGGTGCAATGCGTAAACCTGCTTCCATGGCTATTTGAACTATCTGGGAATCATGTTCCCTTCTCAGAGCTTCGTAAGTCCTAAATTCCTCCTTCAGTTGCATCAGGGAGGAATCTTCATCTCGTTTTGTCACCTAGTGGGAAGAAACAAGCCAAATACAAATGCGATTAAGCAGGATAATCCAGAGATTATGTAAAGTCCAAAGCAAGGGAAATCTTCAGTCAGCAACTAAGTTCTTTTTCCCCCAAACTAAACCAAACTATGACACTATGCAGTGAATGCCAGTTACTACTAAAATTCCTTCTTCATAAACCAAAACCTCTATGAAATGGATACCAAACATAATTTACTGAAACCCTGACCCTTATACTGGTTGAAGTGTCACACTTCCTAGATGACTTGACAGTATCCACACCGTACTTCTCCAGTCAAGGTATTCTGTTTGTATTGCAGAATTTTATTTGAGGGTACAATCAGCAGCAACAAAGCATTTTTTTTAGTTCAGTGAAAAGTGCATGACATTTAAACTGAGCATCTAGAAATGGACCATTAAATACTGTGAAGTACATTAAGCAGCTTAAATTCTCTTTATACAACTCTTGATATCCAAGAGCCTCTTATTTCTTTGTTTCTAACTACATCACCACTCAACAGAAGCAGGGATTTTCCAGCTTTACACCTCTTCTAGTGAGACAGTTATGTTCACGTACATATAGGGTTTGTTATCTACTGTGTGCATCTATTAAACTTGGACAGTCAAGCTTTACAGTTTGAAGTTGCTATTTCAGCTTACATTGCTATTATAGCTGTACAACAAAGAACTGAATGACAAGGAGCAGCTGTGTCTCCAAAGAAGTCTCCATCTGGTATTTAACGAATAATACTTTCTGTAACTACGCATAATTTTAAGTACATTTAATGTTACAGGACAACGAAAATTGAGACTGAAAAAATAACAGTTTCCACAGCATTATGAAATCTTCAAGCAGAATCATCTTCATACCTTGAAGCATGAGGCTCTGTAAAGAAGCTGGACAACATGCCCAATGCTAGTTTTAGAAGCCTGAGGAAATCGCGGCTCTAGCCTCTGAACCACAAAGAGAACCAAGACCTTCCGTGACAAAGCAGATCCATCTTCCAGAGCCAGGAGAACAAGCTTTAAAGCCTCCTCTTGCATTGCTGGTGGAGAAGGGGAGATACAAAGAAAAAGTCACAAAGGATAAGGGAAGACCAAGAAAGATTTCTGCACAGTTGTTTCCCTACAAGTGGGACACCAGCTATAAATGAAGGAAGCCATGTCCAGTCATTTCTAGTAACCCTGTTTTTTTCAGAAGCGGCTTACTCTTCAAAGAATAACAAGCAAGTAACTACTTTCCATTTTATCTTATCGCTAGAATTATGTTTCATAAAATACCTGCAAAAGAACTAAAAATACAAGAAGGTCTGTGACAGCAGCCCAACAGATACATCATTAACTCTGAAGGCCTACTATTAAAAAATTAAGCCACTGACTAATCAAATCACTCAGGCAATTTGACACTCATTTATCAAACCTCCTCAATTCTAAATTACTTCTAGCATAGAAGTAGTTACCTACCTGGTCCAAGAAATTGGCACCCTCTGGCTCTCACTGCAGCCCAGAGATTGGAAGAGAGCTGCTGAGGATTTTGATGCTGAAGAATGAGCTCTGTGACTGTTCTTTCACCAAGTGACCGTGCTGCACGCATAGCTCTGATTCGCCCTTCTTCCTCCACTAGCTGGCAATGAACTAATGTCACAAGTTTCCTCTGCATGGGACGACTTAGCACGCTCTGAGTAGTACTGTTAAGACCCACACCTTGAAACAAAGTGAAGCAGAAAAAAAGTAATAATTAACTACCTCATATCTCCTCTTATTGTGCCAGCCTTCAACCATTGTACTGTAGATGCACAAACCTAGTTCTCCTGAAGTCCACTTTATTAAACAGAACATTAGAGAAGGCATTTCATAAGTTCATTTTTGTCTTTTTTATTTTACTCAACATTAAAAGCACACAGTTCCTGGGAGTCGGCTTTCTCACAGGTTTAAGGTCCTGTTATTGTCTGATTTGGCTTCCTTAGAAAGTGGAGCCTCCAATGACTTCTTTCCCCATTATTGGCAACCTGTCTTACACCCTCCCATATGGATTTCCCAGGTGTCATCTCACAGGTAGAATCATAACACAGTCCTTCCCTATATTCATGAGCTTTACAGATCACTGCTTTCTTTGACATTTGTCTATTTTCACAAGACAGTTTGTTGTCTATATTTGGTATCTCCACTGCTTTGGCCAAGCCAAACTGAACATGCATGCGAGTTCAAGTTGATCTAGGTGACGCTTAATTATGCGCAAAAAAACTGCTTCTCAACCATGCTGGAAGCCACTAAACCAGGTTAAAGAACAAGTGACTCACTAGACATATGGCTGTCATACTGAGTTCATTCGATAGCACAGAGCTTGTTTGTTGGACCATTTCTACTCAGAGTGATAACGTGGTCACACTGTACTTGTCGGAAAAGCTTGAGACAGCTTTTTGTAAAAAATCATTTTTGAAAACCCGACAACCATGATGCTCCTCTCTACTACTTGGGTTGACAGGTCTTCTAAGTCTACCATATGCAATATAGATAAAATCCATACTCTTGAACCCAGCACAGTTTTGCTAAATTACAATTACTCATATTGACTCAGCTCTTGTATGGATCTTGAATAAAAAATTATTACTTATTTCTCTTATATATCCTATATGCAGTAATTTTCTTGTTTCTATTTAATCTTTCTCTACAAAGAAATTTCATTGCTAGAGTTATCTCAAAGCAAAGGAGACCACAAAAAACCAAATTACTTATTTTTACCTACTCTACAGAGGTAAACTCAGCTTACAAAGTTTGTCTCAACTTACTATAGCACAGCCAAATATCTCTGCCTAACTCCTCAGCCTTTTCTCAGTATTATTTTTGACATGACACCTTCAAATTCCATGATCCCCACCTCCCTCTCTTGTGAAAACATAATGCTTAAGAAATTTGTTTCAATTTGTTTTTAAACTAGGTTTATATCCATTTTACAAACAGTTTGTTTTGTATCTTATTTGTTTCCAGCTTTCATTTTCAAATGAAACAATGCAGGAACTACCTCTTGCGCTGCTGAGTGGTTTGAGGTACAGTGCCAGTTCTTCCACACATTTCTTGCCCTCCTCATAATGCTTGGTATCTTCAGCTCCACTACATAAAGTAATTGGCTGCTGCTCAGGAACCTGAAAAGAGATGCATGCACATCTACAATGAATATGTGTAAGCGGCAGTCTTATTTACAAACACTTGTTAATATCAAGCATTTATTGTTTTGTTCCCCATCTGTATTTTTTATGTATCAGTAAGCACTGTTTCAGCTTGATCAATGAACATATTAAAAAAACAGAAACAAACAAAAAAAATCCCAAACCAATGAAAATGAAGAGAGAAGAATTTACGTTCAGTAGACTTTTTATGTAGTGGCTGACAGGAACTACAGGCAGAAGACTCATTCCTCAATAAAAAAACTACACAAGAAATGTTGCATTTCCTTTAACTACAAACTTTGACTGAAGTAACATACATATCGAGGCATCCTCAAACAATTCATCCCCATCTGAACAAATCAGATGAATCCTAGTTCGACCAAGTTACAGTTAGGTTTTTTGGCGGTTTTGGTTTTGTTTGCTTTGCACTGATTTGTTTGATTTTCTGCTTGGTTTGGGTTTGTGCGTGTGTTGGTGGGGTTTGACAGGTTTTTTTTGGTTGGTTTTTTTGGAGCGGTGGTGAGGGAAGAGGTTGCTGGCATTTGTTTCTTCATCCAAGCATTCCTCAGAAATCAGGATTTTTCAAAGGGTTGTTGGACCACCCTTCCCCACCAGTTACTATTTTATTTTTTTTCTTTTCTTCTCATTAAATTCTTGAAGCTTTAAACAAAATTATTGGGTGCAGTATAGCACTGTACTAATGTTTCTCAACATCAATATTCACCAAGCAACTCAATATATGAGAATAGAGAACTGGATGTTCTCAGAAGATTAAACACTGGCACCTTTTGCATATGCTAATTAAGTGCAAACAAATCTTAAGACTTCAACTTCTATTTCTAAGTCAATTACTATCCCACTGGCAATGACAGCATACTAATCCCACACAGCTGCTCACAGGGACCAATACAGGCCCTCAATTTAAAAGCACAAGCTTTTAAGGCTTGAGTTAAAGACAGCTACAAACCCACTAACCTTCACATGCAACCCAGCCATGTGCAGAGTAGCATTATGATGGCAGCAGCAAATACAAGCAGTGAATATATATAAAATTTATACATACACACACATACATATATGGTTGCCACCATCAATGTGGACAGGAGATTTCCTAACAATATTAATAGAAAGTAAACTTTCAATCATGTGATCACACCTGTACAATGTGACACACTTTGACAACTGTGCATGCTAAGCTGCTTATGTGACACACACTGCAAAATAAAATTACTAGCTGCATAACTTATTTTTACAGCAGCTGACTCCCCCCCCCCAAAAAAAACCCACCACCAAAACCCCACAAAAGCAGTCTCTGAGTATAAGATAATCAGCTACAATTAAGAGTTGATACCACTCCAAAACTAACATAACCAAGATAGTCTGGATTAGACATTGCCTCTTTTACTCCTATAAAAGGGAAAACCAAAACCAAGTTTAATCATATCACGACAGCAAGGTTAGCCTGGATGCTTTTCTAGACTGCAGTTAGCTTGTGAAGTTCTGTGGGTTTCTTAGTTTTGTTTTAATCTGGGGGAGGGAGTGGTGTTTTTTTGGGTTAGGTTTTGCTTAGTTTTGTTTCTCTGTAAGCAAGAAAGACTTCAGCAAAAGGAGATTTTGCAACTATATCTTACAGTGGTCATCCATAACTGTTGCAATTGGAATGGTTTCTTAGGGCTTGGGAAACAAAAATTAACCCCTTAGGTATTTGCTTTCATGTTAAGAGAACAGTCTGCCTCCTTTTCAAAGCCACTACCACTTTAGCAGTCTGCTTCTGTCTGGCAAGTTATACAAGCAGAACTGGCTTACTGATCGAACAACATGCATCTCATGCATTTGTGCTGAGATAGACACTACACAGTCTCTGCTCTATTTACTGCTGTAATTTATTTTGTGCAAATTTCTATTTTCTCTTGCGAACATTCAATCTGGCACCAGTGACAACCCAAAATACAACTACAAAGTTGCAATGCCCAGAATAAAAGAGGGCTTGGAACAGACATGGGACAGGAAGCTGCATTCAAGCCCTCGATTTTGATCCTGAATTAACGTAGGTTTAGAACACATTCAAAGCAGCAGTTTGGAATGCCCATACACAGCACAACTCGATCAGCAAGACACAAGGACTGTCTAAGCAACAAACAGAAAGCTTCACCCTCCCCCAAGAAAAAGCTGACAAGAGGAAATATTCCAAGAGTTAAGCTATTCAACACTGTATCTGCGTATCACTCCCATTTCTTCTCTTTGCAAGAGAAGCTTCAGTGTAAAAATACAACTTGCATAACAGTACTGTTTGCAAAATGAGCCCAAAAGAGATCAGAGTTTATC
Organism: Agapornis roseicollis; assembly: GCA_002631895.1. Classification (NCBI taxonomy): domain Eukaryota; kingdom Metazoa; phylum Chordata; class Aves; order Psittaciformes; family Psittacidae; genus Agapornis; species Agapornis roseicollis. The sequence goes on along the minus strand of NDXB01020300.1, from coordinate 74,925 downwards.
TTAAGCTGGAGGAAGTGTAGTACTGAACAATAAAGATGCTTATTTTGTGGTTTCAGCAGTCTTCAGGAGAAGGGAATGTATTTTGCCCTACCCACACTTTATCTTCACTCACGTGAAGCACCTCATAGCAAAACTTACAAATAATTTGCCATTTTGCTGGTTCAATAGTATATGCACTTCCAAGATTTTTTGAAGTATTTTAAGGTTAGACTGATTAAAAATGCCAACATCTACCAACAGAAAAACGGTAAAGACATGATTCATAAAAGTCACAAGAGATCTGCATTTTAATTTTGGATCTGTCACTGAATTGCTGAAAGACAACCAAGAAATAATTCAACTCTAAAACCTTTCATTTCCCCTTCCTTCATAAAATGTCCTTGTGACCCTATGGTCACTTCTGTTTACACCATCACTTCACAGCCTCAAAATAGATGCCCTGCAGAGTGAGATCATTATTTTCACCCTCACTCAATATTCCATTCTCCCAGACACCACACCCTTATTACAGTTTTCACTGCAAATATATTTATAGAACATAATACCTCCCAAGGGGAGCTGGAACAAGACATGAAAAATCATCTCAGAAGTTTAATTACTTCAAATTTGTGATGGTTTTGCATACATCTGCCTTGGCATGACTACAAGTATCTTGGCAGCGGAATGCTGCCCATCAGCATGACTGACTACTTGTGGCTGTGAGAAGAGGCAGGTTATGACCACATGAGGAAGGGGACTGGAAAAGAATGCTAAAGCATCATCTCATAGCAGGCAGTGATTTTGAATTGGTGATTTAAGCATAATTTGATGTAGGATCCCAGCTTGAGTTATCACTAATTACCATTAGACATCTAATTGCACAGAGTGAGAAAATGTTAAAACAGACCAAATCCCTTTTTGTCTGGCTTGAAAACTGCTCTCCTTAATATTCCCCTCCTGCCCATGGATGACTTGCTTCCTGGCAAAAAAAAAAAACCCAAAAAACCAAAAACCAAAAAACTAAACCCAAATCCAAAACAACCAAATCAAACCCAAACCAACAAAAATACTACAAACCAACCCTAAAGCCTACTTGTCTTCAGTTCCTTGGAAGTTTGCACCAAGAGCAACTTACTCACATGTAATTCCTCTTTTCTGGCAACTCATTTCACCAAAAGTTACAATAAAAAAAAAATTATTAAACATGCTATCTCTGCAACTGCAATCTTTCCCATCTGAAAAGGCTATGAGTTAAGACCAACCTATCCATTTTCTCATGAGATACATGATTCCATTGCCTAATGCCTAGAATTTTATTTAGCACAATCAGCAGAAGACTATAAAATGAAAGCACCACAGGAATTTTTGCCACTTGTTTGTCACCTGTTTGGAACATGCACGCTGCTGTTTCATGTGTTAAAAAAAGAGGAGGGAAGAGGTTAGATGACAGATCCATGATTATGTACAATCAAAACACTGGCCTGCTGAATGTTTAAAATAGTTGTGTATAGTGGATGTGGATTACTCGAGTAGTTAAAATTGAAAGCCTGATTCCAATGCAAATTGAACTAAGTGATTTCTTTATCTAAAAAGTTTAAACGGCAAGGTATCCTACTAATGCATTTCTGCTTTGCATTCAAGGTCACTGCCAAGAGAAGTTGTGAATGCTCCATCCCTAGAAGCGTTCAAAGCCAGGTTGGTCAGGGCTTTGCACAACCTGATCTAGTGGACGGTGTCCCTGCCTATGGCAGGGGGGGCTGGAATTAGATGATATGCACCTCCCTTCCCTCACAATATACTTATCTCCAGCTCAGGTGCTCAACTATTTCCAGCTCTCCCAGGAATAATAATTTTCATCTTAGGATCCCTCCTCCTCCCTGCCACCATCTAACATGTCTGAACTTACCTATAGTGGGCTGAATTGCCCAACCACTGCCTCCCAGAATAGACCCTGTAATCACCATTGATGTGCTCCATACTACAGTGGGGGAACTGGAATTTGTGTTTTTTGCAAGTTAATTCCCACATCAAGGGGCAACAAGTTTTGCTTTTGGAAAGGGGCGGGGAGAGGGTGAACTGAGAAATAACCTGTAGTTCAAATAAGAAACCAACCATTAAACCAACCAACCAACCACTAAAGTGACACAACTGACACAGAGGGAGAATGCCTTTGTCAGAGAAATAGGTTACTGCTTTCCCCAGTGAGTATATGACAATTTAGTGTATTTTCCCCAGAAATACAGTCCTGCTTATTTTACACATAGTGCCCCCATGACAGCCATCCAACACGACTTGCCCTGGAATCCCACAATTGCTGCCAACCACAGCAGAATAGATTTATTCCTTCAAACTGCCTGGTGTTTTCTGCTGCCAGCAAAGAAGCACTTAGCACTTACAGATGTGTGAACTTCTAAGATGCCTCCCCAAAGGGAAAAGAACAAACTGTTTTCCCCCTCCCAGTTAAAAGCTTTAATTGTGTTACACTGTATTTCTTTCTAATATGAAACCTTTTTATCAAAATAAATAATTTTAAAATAAAGTATCACACCTCTCCATGGACTCAGGTTAAAATGTACAAGGTTTTGTTGGCGATCAGGGGACATTAATGGCACATATACCTTCCTGAAACTAAACCAAGTGAACAAGAAAGTGGGCTTTTTTTCTCTGAAGTTGATGATACTACTCATGCTTGGTATGTTTGCTTGCTACTTCCAGATTCTTTTTGTTAATACATAAAGAGAGAGCCCACCTTCTTAACAGGAAGCTCAAAATTACAGTAGTTTCTCCAGTTGTTTTTTTTGTTTGTTGGTGGGGTTTTCTTTGGGTGTTGTTGGTTTTGTTTGGGTTTTTTTTATATATAATTTTCTTTGTAACCTAACAAAGTCCTTTTCTGCAAAAGAGTAAGAAAATAAACCAACCAACCAAAAAAACCCTTAGGGGAAATTAGTGGAAAACAGTAACTATTTCCCTTCACAGCAAAGCAGTGTACGTATTTTCTAGTACTCCGCAGTTGGTAACAGGTGCCAGGAAGAGAAAGGGAGGAGAAAAGAGGGCGAGTTATACTGGACACTGATTCATTGATATGCTGATTTACATTAGGAGCTGGGGGAGAGGTGGTGCAAATTTCTCTTAAGGGGAAAGCTTGTCAGTAAAAAAAACCCAGCTAAAGTTGGATTATCCTTTAGGTAACAGAACGCAGTGAGCAGCATGCATGCAGGAATGAGTGGCAAATGAGGGGGAAGGGAATACTGTCTCTTGCTGGCATTTGCAGCTTTGAGGTCACCATGAAACAAGGTTCTATGAATCCTCATCACCAAAAAAAAAGAGCACAAAAATCAAAAAGCCACTCTTCCTTCTTCGTATCTCACACACATATGGATGAGGAAACCGAAGGACTAACTAGTACAGCCACAATAAAATTCACAATTACCTGTAACAGACAGTGTGGTTTTCTATCTCATTCCAGAGGATCTTGTTTTTATGGAAATTTTAATTCAGGCAAAGATCAAGTTAAAGATATCACACAGCTTCTCACCACACCATAACCGAACAAATGCAAGAAGAAAAACATATTTATCATAAATGTGGACACCTGGATATAGCTGGAACTATTCTAGAAACTCCAGAGACGGAGGAAGAAGATATAAGGGAGAAATAAAATGACAATATTTATTTATAGCATCACCCACACATTTCACAGTGCTTAGAAGCTCTTCAAAGATGGTAGCGTATGTATATCACAGAAATGGAAGCACACAGTCTCATTGCCTTCTCCTGCAGAGCAGGATGAGTCACTTGGCAGAGCCAGAAACATAATTTTACAACTTCAAAAAGAACTTCTGTGCCACAAATGACCAACAACAAATTAGCCATATTACTTGATAAACTAAATGGAAAAAGAAGTGGCAGAAGCACATCTGGATCTGTAGGTCCCACTACCTGCACCATAACAATCCTTCTTTCCTCACCACCTTTTAATATTCCTCCACAACACAGCTCCTCCCTATTCCATCAACTACAGATCTCATTGAATTTTCTGCTGCCTTCAACTGTGCTGAGCCCAGACACAGAAGCAGAACAGAGTAAAACAGCAATTTCTCTATGATAATCACATTCCATCTATAGTCTTGTTCCTCACCCATAACTTAGACATGATTGTCCCTCCTCTCCCCAGGTCCACAATCCTGTCTAGCTTTGGGAGGAATGGGTCACAGGAAACTACCAGTGCTGCAACTGAACAGGGTGATCCTGCTTTCCACATCCCTCGCCCTTTCCTAAGGCTACCATTAGTACCAATGCCATTGATGTACTCATTCCTATCAGATCACCAGTTCAGCTGATCTCACAAGTACCTGTTACAGCAGAAAGGGGTACTCTGTTTCATGCAGATTTCCCCCATTCACCTATGTGGATTTAGAGTAGCATGTCTCATCAGGCAGTTGCATTTCCAGAGCACAGTTTCAAATTAAATATAAAGCAGTACAAAGGCTGCTACCAGAGGTATCTACCTAAAACCTTACATCCTGGGTTTGGCCGAGACAGAGTTAATTTTCTGTCTAGTAGCTGGTGCAGTGTTGTGGTTTGACTTTGGCGTGAGAGTAATGCTGGTAACACACCGACGTTTTAGTTGCTGTGAAGCAGTGCTCATCCTGATCAAAAGCTTTAGCCTCTCATGCTGTGCCAATGAGGAGGGACACAAGAAGCTGGGAGGGAGCAGAGACAGGACACCCAATCAAAATTAGTCAAAGGGGTATTCCATACTGCAGCATGTCATGCTTAGTATATAACCTGGAGGGTTACCCAGAAGGGGCTGATTGCTGCTTGGGAACTGGCTGGGTATCAGTCAGTAGGTGGTGAGCAATTGTACTGTGCATCACTTGTCTTTTTTTGGGTTTTATTCCTCTATTTTCTATTATTATATTTTACTTCATTTCAATTGTTAAAAGGTTCCTACCTGAACCCAAAAATATTTACCTTTTTTCCAATTCTCCTCCCCATCCCCAGTGAGCAAGCAGCTGTGTGGTATTTACTGCTGGCTGGGGTTAAACCACATCACCTTACTCTCCTCTCCTGCTTTTGGAACAACTGGTTGCAGGGTGGCAGGGTGAATGTGGTAAAGCAAGTGACCTACCACAGAAGAATCACTCCCCACCAGATATGCTCACTGATCCAGTTCACCTTTTTGTCAGATCATGGCTAGACACGTGCTAGAGAAGAAGTGAACACAATCAACTTATTCTGGTGACAGCTCACAGTTATACTAAATTTAACACAAAATCACAGTCAGCGACCACTAGAATCAAGATCCGAACTGTTGTTCAAGGCATCTTTACTACAGTGTGTCGAATGTCTAAAACATGCTTTCGTCAAAATTCACAAAAAGGAAGATGTTTACCCTACACACTACTAACACAGTCATATTCTTTATTCATGACCTCCTAAAAGAAAGAAGGAAAACACCACAGAAAGATTAAAAAAGGCACTGATACCTGAGCACCCACTAGTTGCAGCAAGGCTGAGTTCACAGGAAGGAGTTCAATGTCTGTATTGATAGTGGTCTGGTCAAAAGGGCATGCCTTACGGTGGAGCTTGTTGAGGCACATCTTGCAGACAGTGTGGCCACAACCCAAGCTGATAGGCTTTCGGATTGTTTCGTCGAAAGTCTGTGTGCAAATCGGGCAGGAGAGAAAATCCGTCCACTGTGGAGCTTGTACAGGCATTGTTTCAGGAGTTAATTGACAAGACAAAAATCTAAAGCACAGATTCCACTGGAATCAAAATGTTTGAAAAAAAAGTCTGTTTGTTTTTAAATATCTTCTTTAAGTACAGACAGTCAGCACATAGTGTGAAACATAACCTAAAAGAAAACAAAACAGAAGTTAGTATTCTCTACTAGAACAGGCATATGAAAACCTTTGTGCTAGGTAAATACCACTTGTAGAGGTGTAACTAAATGAGGAGTGCAGCTCTGACATTACATAGAGGACTGAGTCACAACAGCTGGTTTCTCATGTAAAAGCCACTTAAAACCATTTCCGTTGTTATGCAGCTAAAAATATAACAAATAAAATCAAGATAGTTATCTTTCTCAATGAAGACTAATTAGCTTTTTATTTTTATGTCCCACTTTTTCATTATAAATGAGCCAATTAGCACCAACTACAGTTAAATAAAAAAGACAATTTTTGAAGGGCTGTTGTGCTTACTTCACTAAACAACTTTTTACAGTATTAATTGTAAGCTTTAAATATTTAAATATTTTTGCATAGACAAGGCGTCATCGAAAACCTCTATCAGAAACATGTCTTCTTTCAAGTTCAGTGGACCATGGATTGATACACGACTCCACAGGAACATCTGAGCTGCTGTAGCCTCAAGAAAAAAAATGGACAAATGGCTCAGGGTACAGTCAGACACTGCATGCAATATAGCTCTTGCACATTGCTACTACAGTGCCTTCACACAACCTGATCTGTACAGAGCTGCATGGTACCATGCAAACTTACCCCGTCACATCTCAGCCTGGGCAAGTCTGTGCATTACTGGGTATAGTTTAGCATTTATAACTTGCCTTCAGTCTGCCCACCAAGCAGCTCCATACTTTAAAAGCAGGAAGAAAATTTCTAGAAGTCAATTTGGACTGGAAGAATGACAACTGTTTCTCAAGGACCCTTTTCTAACCCCAATTTGTATCATTCATTGCTTACCTAGCGATTATATCGACAGAGAAACTAACATCTTTAATGCATTGAGAAATTACTATGAAAGACCTCAACAGGGGGGCAACCTGAGGAGTCTTTGTTACTGGCAGTTTTGAATCACAATGCTACAAGTATTGAGTATTACTAATTATAACGGAATGGAAAGTAAGACATCCTTCTGGAACCAAGAAAAATAAAAGTAGACAGATGAAGTGATACAAAAAGAATTATCAAAAGGAAAACTGGCAATAAAATAAAAATTTATGTCTGCCTTACTTTCTATCACCAGTGAAGTTAGCAAAAACATAAAGCAAGTCACTGATTTGCTACCGAACAGATCTTTCTAAATCAAGCAGCAAAACAATAATAAAAGAACACCCAAGTATGTTTCTCTTGCCTACACACCACTGGCTCAGGTTTCATACAAAGCAGTATGCCCTTGCTTGCTAGTATCTGTTCAGATACAGCAGCATATAGCATATATAGTTCTTTTATAAGCAAAGCAGCAACCTTTTACCAAATCTTAGTTTAAAAAAAAACCCAAAACTAATCTAAACTAAAATAACCCTCCCCCCCAAAAAAAACCCCACCAATTCTAAGCATAGGCAAAGAGAGAAATTTCAGGTTAGAACTTATGCAATTGAGAATCAAAACATTTTTAAAAAGCAACAAAAAAAGTAATGCCAAAACAGCAACTCTGAAAAGCCTCAGGATTTTGTCCAGAATTTAGCACAATGTCATTTATCATTTTGCCAAGGCAAACAACGAAGAGTTACTAGGTAAGCTTTTAGCCACGTTTCATCAACAAAACATTAAAGCTTAGTTATAAAGCTAATGAAAAATAAAAATTCACTTCTATCTTAAAATGCAGTGTACAATGTCACACAGCCAGTGCTTACTAGCCAACAAGGAATCGATAAGAAATCAATACCACCCAGACAGGGTGGTACCGAGGAAGAGGCAACGCACGTGGTTAACTAACACCAGTTACATAACTGGAAGGTCTGCCAAGGTTGTTCAGGGTTGCCTGCTCCCCCCTGCATTACCTCTGTAACAGCAAATCAGTATTTTTCTTTTGTCTTGTCAGCAGATAGCCAAGTAATTCCCATTACTACTGTATCATCATAACTCAAATGAAAACATTTATAATTGTAAGTTACCTAACTGAACTAATTTCCTGCAACACCCAGGAAATGTGTTTCCAAGCCTTCCCACCTCTCTGTGCTCCCTTTATGTGTTTTTAGGTAAACCTCTGTATCAAGTATTCCAGCTAGAATCATTATTCGTAAATCAAATCTGTAACAGAAATAACCTTGAAACAGCACAAACTGCAAAGAGCAGCTACACAGCTTGATAAATCTAGTGTATGTATTGCTGTGCCATGGAATACCATCTGAGGTTCAAAAATTAAGAGCTGAATCATACTGCTTCCTTCCTACTACATCGCTATTAAAATATCTATGAATAATTTCCCAGACTCGTTCTCAATTCAGGAACAACCTGAAGCACTGATTATTAACTAAGTGTTAAGGAAAAGAACAGTTTCATACTAACTGATGAAATTTAAAACCAGAAACTAACACAGAGCTATGCCATCAACACTAAAAACCAGATGTGGACACACAGATTCCCCATCTCAAGCTCTGGAAAAAAAGGAGCTGAACTCAACTTTAACATGAGTTAACTATTTTAAAAAACCATACCACCACAAAGAAAGACATACTGTTCCTACCTGTACCTCTGGCCACTCCAGAGAGCTGGCATACCCAAATGTATCATACTTATTTGCAATCTGAACAGCTGTAAGGGAAGTCTGGAGAGTCTGAGGAGGGAGGGACAGAGTAATTAGTGGCATCCCTGATCCCTTATCAAGGTACGTGTCCAAAGGCTGGAGAACAATGGAAGTAAAGCTCACACACAAGCACAACTCTCAGAAGGGTCTTAATGAGCCCCAGCCTTGTACCTAACTGCCAGAATAGACTGGCATATAACACATGAATGGAAATCCAATGGCCCTAACTGTGGATATGCGATCACCAGAGAGGCATGTTTCACCAGTGAGTGACAGCTCCCCCTGATCTGTGATAGATCTCTCTCCTACCCCTCATTTCACCAGACCCTGCAGTGGTTGAGGACAGCTGGTGCCTAAATACCAGAGGGAGACTGCAGGTAGCACTGACAATAGAAAATACAGCTGGGAGAAACCTCAGGAAATCATCTATTTCAGCACAGTCTAACTGCTGGAACAGATGGCTAACTGGCCTGATCTCAGCCGACCTTTTCCCTAGAGGAGAAAAGAATAGCTGTTTGGGCAACAAACTCTGCTCGGCTAATAAATCTCCCAGGCAGATCAGCACAGAACTGTGGAATTCCTCTGGTCCCACGTAAGATGGAAATAGCATCACAGGGACTGACAGTTAAGAGGCACAGATATGGGCTGGCACCAAGCACTGCTGCCACACCTTTCACATATTTGGTTCAGTTTTCCTGCTATATCTTCAGACAAGGCAACAGTCACGTGCTATGGTACAACATAAATCTCTTGCACGTACAAAGCATACAGATGGGGTATACACCTAAGTAATGAAACTGGAAAGATGTGTGCCTTTTCACAAGGTTTGTGATTTGCTACGACCTTGGAAATAGTTGGAAATATAATACTCTCTAGCTTCAGAAAGCTACTTTAAACAATAGAGATCACAAGCAGCAATAAAATGATTGAAACAAGATAGTTTCATTATCACAGACAGCTACTGGAACCATCATCAGAAAGAGAACACTTCCTCATATAGATAAGGAAAGAAAAGCATATTCACACTCTCACGGTACAACATTTTTGGTAAATGTTTCTCTCCAGCATTATGCCAAAGGTGAGCAAAACATACAATTTCAACCATTTAAATAAAATCCCCTTCCCCATAATACTATGGCATTTAGAATCATAGAATAGTTAGGGTTGGAAAGGACCTTAAGATCATCTAGTTCCAACCCCCCTGCCATAAGCAGGGACACATCACACTAAACCGTGCCACCCAAGGCTTCATCCACCTTGGCCTTGAACACTGCCAGGGATGGAGCACTCACAACCTCCCTGGGCAACCCATTCCAGTGCCTCATCACCCTAACAGGAAAGAACTTCCTCCTTATATTCAATATACACTTCCCCTATTTAAGTTTGAACCCGCTACCCCTTGTCCTGTCACTACAGTCCCTAATGAAGAGTCCCTCCCCAGCATCCCTATAGGCCCCCTTCAGATACTGGAAGGCTGCTATGAGGTCTCCATGCAGCCTTCTCTTCTCCAGGTTTAACAGCCCCAAGTTTCCCAGCCTGTCTTTGTATGGGAGATGCTCCAGTCCCCTGATCATCCTCGTGGTCCTCCTCTGGACTTGTTCCAACAGCTCCATGTCCTTTTTATGTTGAGGACACCAGAACTGCACACAATACTCCAGGTGAGGTCTCATGAGAGCAGAGTAGAAGGGCAGGATCACCTCCTTCAACCTGCTGGTTACGCTCCTTTTGACGTAGCCCAGGATACAGTTGGCTTTTGGGGCTGTGAGCAAACACTGTAGCCGGCTCATGCTCATTTTCTCATCGATCAACACTCCCAAGTCCTCCTCTGCAGGGTTGCTCTGAATCTCTTCTTTGCCCAACCTGTAGCTGTGCCTGGCATTGCTTCAACCCAGGTGTAGAACCCTGCACTTGGCATGGTTGAACTTCATAAGGTTCATCAGCCCACCTCACAAGTGTGTCAAGGTCCCTCTGGATGGCATTCCTTCCCTCCAGTGTATCCACCGAACCACACAGCTTGGTGTCATCGGCAAACTTGCTGAGGGTGCATTCAATCCCACTGTCCATGTTGCTGACAAAGATGTGGAACAAGACAGGTCTGAACACTGATTGACAACACTCACTCGTTACTGTTCTCCAGCCAGACATTGAGCCATTGACCACAACTCTGTGCGTGCGGCCATCCAGCCAGTTCTTTATTCACCGAGTGCTCCACCTATCAAATTGATGTCTCTCCAATTTAGACACAAGGATGTCATGTGGGACAGTGTTGAACACTTTGCACAAGTCCAGGTAGATGATGTTAACTGCTCTACAGATCTGATGGACACATCAGTTCTGTAACCCCATCATAGAAGGCCACCAAATTGGTCAGGCAGGATTTCCCCCTAGTGAAGCCATGCTGGCTGTCACCAAGCACCTTGTTGTTTTTAATTTGCCTTATCATGCCTTCCAAGAGAATCAGCTCCAAGATTTTGCCAGGCAAGAGGTGAGACTGACTGCTCTGCAGCTCCCTGGGTCATTAATTTTTCCCCTTCTTGAAAATGGGGGTTATATTACCCTTTTTCCAAGCACCAGGAACTTAACTCACCCTCTCAATTTGCCAAGTATTTCACATCAGTTAGCTTCCAAACACTTTAAATATATATATACACACACACACACTTCTTTGTACATGACAGAAAAAGATATGCCAAAACCCAAGAAAACAAACAACCTGAAAAGTCACATTCAAAGAACTTAAACTGCAAAAGAAGCCACACTGAAGAATGAAGATGCCCCAAGACACATACAAGAAACAGACTTATTTTGTTATTTCTGAGTTTGGAAATATAAAATACTTGCATGCAAGTCTCCTCCCGCTTAGCTCTGCATAAGCTGTTTCTATCCACAGCTAGAATCACCTGGGAAGATTTCTCCTCTCTTCTGGCCCTCCCCCCAAAATCCTTGAAATTCCATCCTTCAACCCAGACTGGAAATGTCACACTGTAATCAGATCAGTGACCCACCTCCTTTGGGACCTTGCCAGTGCTTCAAAGAAAGACAGGATCATTCTATAACCTCTTGGATGATTGCTTAAAACTTTATCACATTCCTTACTCTGCCAGACTAAAACATAGAGGGGTAATGCACTCTCCTGTCCAAGCTATGTTATGTCCATGATGGCCAGAGCCTTTCACATGTAGCTAGAAAGCTTTGCAGATTCAACATTCAAGAACATGATGTTTTTAAAATTTAGAACATGTTGTACCAACATCCACTGGCATCAAATTTCACGCACGATGACATGCAGGAAAACTCTTCTGCTTTCAGTTAAAATTCAACCCCCTTTAAATTAGCTGCACTCTGAGAGTCCTTCAGTATATAGTGACTTCTCTTGCAAACATGTTATTTGGATCTAATGTGTACTAGCACAGCTGTATCACGTGCCACTTCGTCATGCACAAGTTAACACTGATCTTTCCCAGCAGCAGTGCACAGTAAGTCATGTTACAGTTTAAGGCAGATGACTCAGCACACCTCCAGGGCACCCTCTGCTCAGTTTCTGCTGTTTCAGTACATACTCCTCATAGGAGCATTGTCTGCTCCAGTGTTTTTACATATCTCCAGTATTTCAGTAAGCTTTTCTTACCCAGGCAATATTATAATCATCTTGATATTTGAAGATCAAAATTCTGAATAATAGCATTTTCATTCTCTGCTTTTATTTTAGTCCTGAAGCTGTTGCATTTTTGCTGAATCTTACTCAGAAACAAAACAAGCAGAACTTCCTGTAGCAGTTAACAGTGCACTTACAAATAAGCCTATTTAGTGTAAAGCTTAACACTGTCACAGTTCCTCACTGCCAAAACAAACACAGGCTTGCCAACTGATCTACTCATGCAAATACAGCTTTCAGCTAATCTACAATCTAATGAAGAAAATACCATTTTTTAAATTCTTCTAAACACTCTTACTCCTTGGTAGTAACATACATATTTCTGAGGAAAAGTAACCCAGCCAAAGATTCAGTTCTCTCTCCTGGGAGACTTGTTCTATATGTTAATGACTTCAAAAACCTCTCTGACAGTCAAGATTAAAAAGAAACCAATCACCTAAACAAAATTAATAATAGCAAAACAATTCATAATTAATAAGGATCACCAGATGCCCACAGTACAAACCTAACCAAAACCTGGAAACTGACCCCCACCCCCTTCCCATAGTTGCCTATCGCCAGACATCACCTATTTTCACTACTGCTTCACAGGACCTATCTAAGCAGTAAATTTTCTACTCCAGACTGTTCTATGTAATAAACAGCGTTTCTGAGAACACGTAGGTATCCTTCTTCTTTTTCCTGAGGAGAAGTGCAGGAACTAATGCTTTTCAAGGTCCTGAATTTCATTTTACAGAAGAGCTGACCTGACACCCCATGGGAAACCCTGACCACCCAAAAGTAATGGGTTGTTTAGAGACTCAACACTTAGTTTGCAAAAGGCATGCTAAAGCCACACATGCATAGCCAGCCAGTACTGCCAACTCCATGGTTCACAGAACAGGATAAATCATGCTAGCTGTGTTTTACATATCCAGTTCCACAGAAAAACCTCTGAAAAAAAATAAAGTCCATGCCTGATCAGAGAAGAGTAGGTAGAGGAAAAAGCTGCTTACCACTGCCCGGAGAGCTCCATGAACACCACACAGAATAAGCCCAGTGTAGTCTTTCTCATAGATTGAGATTCCCCTCCCTCCCTCTGCCCTGTTTGCTCTCTGAAACTTTACTGTATACCAGCAACTGACGGCCAGTGCTTCACTTCCTCATTCCTCCTCTGCGCATGCCTGCTCACATGAACGCTCCTCAACACCACTGGAAGCTTGCCCAGAAGGCAGAGCTCTGTAACAATAGGAATTCCCACCCAATAGCAAATCTTGGAAGTTTGTGTGTAATACAGGTTCCCACCCTTCTTTCAAAGATACATAAACACCAGCAGGCTCCAGTGGCCGTTCAGTAAGTCTCTTTTAAAAGAAAAAGGGGAAATTCATGAACATCATCAAAATTCTGTCCCAAACTCACTGAAGCTCAGTTAAATCAGACTCAAGACTTACTTTATTTTATCCTCTGTAATTTTTGACTTGTGAAAACAAAAGAAGAAGTTTGCATACTTCCATGCAAAAATATGTGGTAGTCTGGAAAATACATTATGAAAATAGGGACAGTTACGATGTTATCCCTCATTTGAAGCTTCCTGGATTTTAACAGGATAAGGGAAACAAACAAACAAAATACCCAACATTAAGCAACCAACAACTCTACCAGGATACCTCTCCAGCAGAGGATCTAAAAGTAATGTACAAAGATCTAAGCCTCACCAACATTCTGTGAGGCAAGGAATAATATCTTATTACAGAATGGAAAACTGCTGAATTAAGTTATTTATCCAGTGTTTCGAGGGGGTGGGAGGAGAGACAATGAAACCTAATGTATCATTTTCTTGATCTCTTATTCTCATTCAACATTCAATCACTGGTTTTACACCATAAAGATCATGAGCGTTTAAAGACAACACACATGAAGAAGCTTAAACCTTCATGTTAACACCCTCCCCTCCCAACATACCACCTGCACATGGCTCAAATAGCATATTTTCAGAGCAGATATACCAACTAACTTCATAATTTTGGTTGATATTATACATCCCTTACAGCTTATCTAAAAGCAAAGTGACCAACACTTATAGTAAATGGTTTCATGATCTATTACCTAGGAATAATATTTTTTTCTGCCAATCATAAGGATTCCCAAGCCCATAGATGATTACGTCTAGAAAGTTAATAGCAGATAAGCATGTCTATAACATACTCCTTTCATTTCAAATTAAAAGTTCCTGGATTTGCCAATGCAAGTGACTGCAACAGTAACACAATGATTAAACCAGGATCAAAAATCAAGCACAGACCAGATTAACAGAAGAAAGGCAGAAGGCAACTGTACCAGTTTTCAGAAGAGAGACTTCAGCTCAACTGGTCAAATGCTCCAGAGCTATCAATCCTGCCTTCAAGGAGGCAAGCAAATCATTTGCTCTTCCCTGAAGCAGTTATATGTCAGAACAGCTGCTTTCTGAACAGCCAAATAACTAAAATAATTGCAAGAACTACAAGTTTGAAAACTAGAGCTAATAATCAGGCAATTAATGTGCCCCTGAAGAACTGTATTTTGATATTACTGAGTCTGGGGACTTTCCAAGTAACTGGTGAAGTTAAAGAGGACAATTCCTTATTCATCTCAGAAGACCAGAAAAAACAGGTTAGTGTGCCCAGGAGGACTAAAATCTCTTGTGTCAGTTTTTCAGTGTATTTATACAAGTACCTATATTGCAAACAAAACAAAACAAACAAGAAAAAGCTTTGCTTGGTTGTGCTTACCATCACATCACCCCTGAAACAAGCCATATTACAGGACAAACTTGCGAAACTATTCAGATTCAAGGGTACAGACACATTACTTCTTGATGTCAGCTAGAGAAGTCACTACTCTTCCTTAGTAATTCCTTTCTAAGATATTCCAGCTGAACCTTTTTGCACAGTTGTTCCTGGTTGAAGCTAGCAGTTTTAAAAGTAGATCTTTTATTAATAAACACAGTAGGCAGAAACGTGGGTGGACAGCAATTGCATGACCAATACCTCATCTAATTGAAACAGGCCAGCAAATCAGTCACACGAACAGCTCACCTGAAATAAAAAACTAAGCAGTTAGCTTCAAGAATAAAAAGCACTGGAAAGCGGGTAGCATTCTAGAGACTGCAAACACTTCAGCTACGTAGGCACAGGTAAAAGGATATCAACCTTTGAGTCCTAACTTGCTGAAGCAAAGCTTGTTTTTTTCTACACACCTTTTAGTAACCTGAAGTGTCAAAAGTATCACAGCAGTAGTAAGATTGCCATGTGCTACTGACAAACCTTAATAAAGATCAAAAATCATTAAGACCAGTATCATTCTTTTCCATGCAGGAACAATCTAATTACCTGGCTACTACTCTTCAGTAGATGAAAAGTAAATTTAGGCAAGGGGTGGGAAAAACCTTGTTGCCACTGTGACGCCTTTATCATTTCTCAGACTAAGATAAGTAGACATGAATCATTTAGTTAAGACCTAGCACAACTCAATGAAAGAGAAAGCATAAAAACCCCTACCTAAAATAAAAAAAATTAGAAAGTGTTGCCTGCACTCACTCTCCAATAAGAGCTTTTCTCCCCCAGCTTGATTCAGCAGCTATAATTCTGCTTTTGATGTCAGTGACACTACAGCTACAGTGACACTATGAATGCAATGTGAAACAATGAGACAGAAGAGCAGAATTAAAGTCTAGCTGAAGACACTGGCCAAAAACTGTCCAAAAAGCCTCTGCCTCCTACAATACAACCTTTAATAGCTCTCTCCTCCTCCAATGCCTGACTGCCCAGCATAAAGAAATACTCCCTGGAAAGAAGCAAAACATAAAAGAATTCTAGAAATTGCCTTTTTGAGTGCTTTGTCTGCATGAACGCTTTTTTGTAATATACTCTGCAAATATTACTGAAATATTACTGAAATAATTTCTATGACAGACTTGCAAGGCAAGTAATAAGTCTGAACTTCCTCCCTGCCTCCTTCCCCTATTCAGACTCTTAAAAAACATGTTTCTATTTGTTTTCAAACTTCCTGGTAGATTTAAAAAACGCAAGCCTCATGTCCAAAACTCCAGGTATAATAGTAAGGAAATGCTGAAACACACTCTAAGAGCAGTGTTAAGTGAATATAAATGTTGCTGCCAAGCATTGGAGAAATATCTATTTCAATGAGTCATTTAAATCATAAACATAAAATCCCGTTTTACATAGAACTTCATTGGCATTCAGAAAATATATTTCAAATGTCCATTTGAGAACTGTCTCAGACTTTCCTCTTCAGTGTTTCTTTTCTTCTCCTCCCTATAAATGTGACTTAGAGGTGGTTTTCCTTGTCACTTAGTAGATACTGCCTCCATTTTAAAAACAGATGTCAAAGAGCTTCATGTTAATAACTGCTCATGTAGCAGTATTTTAATAAAGCTTCGGTTATTCTATTTATGTCCAAAACAATTTATTTTGGAAGACTGCACTTAAACATTGAAAAGATATTTTAATACAAGCACAAAGTCATCCAAGAGCAGAGAGAATACATACTGATGTTTTATACAAAAAAATCAATATAGTTGCTCATATACCTTGTTTTTAATTCGTAAGTTCACTTCAAGTATATTACAATCGAAAGATTCTCTTATCATATGTTGTATACAAAACAATCTCTAAGCTACTGTGAGGTTACTTCAAAAAGCAATGGAGCCCCTAGTTTCACCATAGCAAGAGTTCGCAATGACAAATTTTTTCAGCCCCTGAGCTTTATTATGTTATAGCCTCAAAGATTTTGAGACAGAATTATTAAACTGTATCAGCTTCAAGAATCCAGCTCCTCTGCTTCAGGCACCTGTTCAGTCAACCATGTAATACCATTTCTACGTTAGCAAGATAATGGTATGACACCATTATCTTCTGAGAAAATATGCACATTTGAAAACAGTTGTCAAACACTGTTCTGCTTACCACAACACTGCAGCCATAACAACCAAAAAGTGGAGGTAGGCACACTGAGGACTTGCTAATAGAAGATAATCTAGGTTTTCCCCATTTCTCTCACAGATCAGTGAGATGAGCTGCACTCATCTCTGTCTAGAACAATTGTTAAAAGATTACTGAAAATGCCCAAAGATCAAATCATAGTCATTATCTATAAGCATAATACTCCAAACAACATTTAACACCACAGCAGAAGAATCTCACCTCTACTAAGGCAGTAGATAATAACCGGCGTCTCTTAACACAAGCTACACGGGTTAACCATCTTACCCTTTAGAGGACTGAAACATCCAGACCTTTCCAGGATTTCATTCTACCATCAGCGAAGACAAATAATGAAACTACCTGTTGGGCATTTTCAGTGCAGTTTCATGCATGGCTTAGAGTGGAGCAAGTCAGGGCTGCTTCTCAGAAAGTAATCTTGCTCCAGCTCTGACACACCATCTACACCAGGGACCTAAGCTTGTCAAAGCCAAATCCCTTTCCTTCCCACATTAGCTTCTGACAGGCTACAAAAGCTGTTCCAGATCTGTTAAATGGTCAAGCAGCCCTGGAAAATTAAGGGGAAAAAGCAGAGGAAGCACAGAAGAGGAAACTTCAAGACAACTTCTTTTAGCATCAACACAGATTCATGAAGTTTTTGGGTGCAGTTTCACAAGCAACTTATTAAGCACTACCAAGGCAACACAAATTTTTAAGAATGGCTTCATTAATTGAAGCCACCTCCAAAGTATTTTATAAACTACACATTTAAATGCTATTAAGCAAACCTAACGATAAGGATGGTTAGACTAACAGTTTGGAATTGTGAGAGTAGATGAAAGGGAATAAGAAACTTAAGCGATTAACAACCCATGGAATGGGTCCTTTACACTAAATCTATCCCAAAATTATCTGTTTTAAAACAATGCTTCACAGCTAGAATTAATCCATGTTTGACAGCACAAAACACAAAAATACAATCAAAACCATCCTTTCAGCTCATCATGGTTATAGCACTGAGCGAAGTGCTCTCTAAAGAAGATGAAAGAATGCTGTAACAGTCCATAACTATAAGCTTTCCTTCTGCTCCTAGAACCAAGAATTGCAAACAAAGATGCAATCACGTAAATGCTACAACAGCTGATACAAAAAGAGCTTATGGGGACCAAACTAGGCCAGTTATCCTTCTTTGGCAAGCCCTGTAGTAGCTTCACTGGCAATAATAGCAGGAATATCAAGACAAAGACTATAAGTTTCACAGATGACTATTCTGTTTTTTAACATGACACATGCTCCAATTATGTTTTAATAACATAACCTGGTCTATGCTAAAGCTCGGGAGTCATCAAACGTTAAGAGGCAGCTTGTTGCAGAAATGGCACTGAGCCTGGGAGGTTTCAGCTTTGTTCTAACAGTTGCATAAAAAAGAAGTTACCTAGTCAACATACTATTCAAGATTTTCTCCACACCTCTGAGCATAGTTTTGTCATAAAAATCCAAACACTATTCAGCAAGGACAAACCTATGCTACATCACCATTCACACAGGGCTTAAGGTCTTTAAATATCAGCAGAAGAGGTCACAGAAGTGCTGCTGAAAAGCAGGTTAATTCAGGTGCTCCTGACTCAGAATGTAATTGAGCCTCATTTGCTTTAAATGCTACTAGCACCCGATGATTCAATTTGCAGCACTGCTAAAACGAGCAGTTCCAAAGGCCTGAAATAGCCTGGGGCAAGGTACTCCTTTTGAATGAGACTTCTCATGTAACCTTCAATTATAAGAAGGGAAAAAGGAAAAAAAAA